>CAUYLG010053768.1:0-52969 GCA_963573385.1 Cacajao melanocephalus | reverse complement strand
CCTATGAGTAAGAACATGAGGTGTTTGATTTTCTGGCTCTGTATATCTTTGGCAAAGATAAGTATTTATTACACACAATCTGAACAAGGTACTTTTAGATATAAGTGGTTCACTTTAGAGTTTAAGTCAATAGAAGAGAATTCACTGTTTAATGGAAGGCTCCAAGTTTTGGTGGCAAGGTAATTATTGAATTGAGCTCATGCTGAAATTTGCAAATTTGTGTGTCATAAGGCATGAGAATCATTACAAGAAGGGAAATGAAACCTCCAAGATTATCAAAAGCTCAGTACTAAGGCCAGATAAGGATAGTATGAGAAAGAATATTCTTACTCATGAGCATAGATTCAAAATTTCACCTAGATTAAAAAGATTCCATACACATAAAAGCATAAAAGATTAGTAACTCAAGAACAGTCATATATATGATAAAGATAATCCATTTGTGATAAAATTGGCTTTATTCTAGGAATGCAAAGTTGTTTCTGGAAAATCCAAAAATGTAAATTATCACATAACAGATTAAAAGAGAAAAATAACATGATCATCCCATTAGATGTAGAAAATAAAATTGATGACATCGAACATTGATTTATAATTAAAACGTTTAACACAATAGAAATAACAGTTTTCTCAACCCAGTAAAATTCTTCAGCAATCATTAGTCTTACTGATAATGAGGTATTTAGAGTGTTCTGTTTAAAATAAAGATAAAGATAAATGTGCTTTTTCACATTTTAAGGTCCAAACTAGCCTAGTAATGCAAGAAAAGTAAGTAACAGGAAAAGGAAAGAAACAGAAAGAAGCAAAATTTATTATAGTATCAATATTTACCTAGAAAGAATAAAATAATTGACAGACAAATTTTTTATTAGGAATTAGAATTCAATGCCATGGCTAGATATAAGATTAATATTCAAAAATCAATTGCATTTCTATTCTTTGGCAACAAACAGAAAACATATATTTTAAAATATGCCTTGTGTATTAGGAAGAAAAATGCATAGGATCTGAATAAATCTAACAAAATGCATACAGTATTTGTATGGGAAAATTTAAAATTTCTAAGATATAAATAAAAAATAAAACACATTTATATGTATGAAGATTCACGTAATGCAGTTCTCCCCAGCTGATGTTCAGATTCAAAGCAATTTCAACAAGATTGTCTTGCAGATCACTTTTCACTAAATGATGGAGTAATCTATCTATATTCGAAAAACCTGATGTTATACATGAGTTATCAGTTCCAGGCCTAGCCATTTTTAATGTTTCTAAGCTGGACGTGTTTCTGACATATCTTTATATATTTATAATGCTCCAGTCTTTTCTTGATTTTCCTTGCACTAGCCTTGGAATCAGCCATTCTTCCAAGTAGCCCTGGTTCCTTTTAGTGGAGAATGGTATTTGGAAACCAAGACCTTAGTGGTATGTGCACTCATTACTCCCAGTGTGTCCTTGTTTCTAGGCCCTTTTACTGCACGTGTGTGTGTGTGTGTGTGTGTGTGTGTGTCTGTGTGTGTGTGTGTGTGTATGAAATCATGATTTCATAACTACAGCTCCAACCCCAGCCCAGGGCTATAGAAAGGCAGACTGGTTAGGTACCCCAGGACTCACAGAAAAAAAACACAGGCTGCCGTCTCCTGAAATTCCATCCAATGGCAGAAGATACTCAGAAAGTGGGTCCAGGGAAATGCTTTCCATCCTGTGTGTCTGTTATCTACTATTCCCTCCAGGGAGGCTCCCCATGCAGGTAGCAGCAGCAGGGATCTAACAGGTGCCTTGCTAGCACTAGGCAGCCCAGAAAAGAGCCCTCTGCCCTCTGGCTGACACCCCCTCCCCACAATCCTGGTGTCTCTCACCCTCCACCTCATCGCAACAGGACATGAGAAGTATATTCTTCCTGCATCGGCAGCATGACTCGGGACTGAGACAGAGTACCAGGGCACGAGATGAATCAAGCTGACCAGAATAGCACTAGTACTGCAATGGCTCTGAAAACTAAATTGTCATTGTAACTATAGTACACAGAAGTAGGCCAAGACTTGCATGCTAAACCTAAAAACAAAGTGACTGTCGGCTGAAATAGAAATTTAAAATAGGATCCACAGTCTCTAACATAATACTAAAAATGTACTGGATACAATAGAAAAACCACTCATCATAGCAAGAATGGAGAAAATAACTTGAATGAGAAAAGGCAATCTACAGATGTCAACACTGAGATAAATAGGGTGTTGGGATTTTTTGACAAGGGTTTTAAAGCAGTCATCATAAAAACACTTCAATGAGCAGTTTTAAATGCTCTGGAATCAAATGAAAAGACTATAAAATCTCACCAAAAATTGTGTGTGTGTGTGTGTGTGTGTGTGTGTGTGTGTGTTTTAAAGAACAACCTAGTGATTATTGTTCTGAAAAATACAATAGCTGAAATTGAAAACTCAGTAAATGGACTTGGTAGCAGAGTGAATATGACAGAGGAAACAATCAGTGCTCTTGAAGACAGAACAATAGAAATCACACAATCTAAATTGAGAGAAAATCATGGGAAAAAAAGGGACAAGGCCTCCAGGACCTATGGTGGAGTAACAAAAGATCTAATATTTGTATCATGAACATTTCAGAAGGAATGGGAAAAGAGAGTGGGACTGAAAAGTATTTTAAGAAGTAATAGCTAAAACCTCCCCAAATTTGGTGAAAGACACACCTGTAGAGTAAAGACACTGAGTGATTCCCAAGTAAGACAAACCCAGAGAAATCCATGCCAAGATACATCATAAGTTAACTTTTAAAACTAAAAGAAAAAATCTCTGAAGCAGGTAGAGATAAATGACACGTTACCTACAGGGCAAAACGGATTCAAATTGCACCAACTTCTCATCTGAACCTAAGGAGGCCAGAAGGTTGTGGCAGAATGTTTGTAAAGATGAGTTACACATCCAGTGAATGTTTCTTTTAGGAATGAAGGGGAAATAGACATTCTCAATCAAGGAAAAATAAGAGAATGTGTTGCTAGCAGAGAACCTTAAAGAACGGTTAATTGAAGTTCTTTTGTCAGGTTTGTCGAAAATCAGATGGTTGTAGACGCGTGGTTTTATTTCTGAGTTCTCCATTCTGTTTCATTGGTTTATGTGCCTGTTTTTGTACCTGTACCATGCTGTTTTGGTTATTGTAGCCTTGTAATATAGTTTGAAATCAGGTAGCCTGAAGCCTCCAGATTTGTTCTTTTTGCTTAGGATTGTCTTGGCTATACAGGCTCTTTTTTGATAGCATGGAATCAACCCAAATGCACATGAATGGTAGACTGGATAAAGAAAATGTGGAACATATACACCATGGAATACTATGCAGTCATAGAAAGGAATGAGATCATGTCCTTGGCAGGGACATGGATGAAGCTGGAAGCCATTATCTTCAGCAAACTAATGCAGGAACAGAAAACCAAATACTGCATGTTCTCACTTATAAGTGGGAGCTGAACAGTGAGTACACATGAACACAGGGAGAGGAACAACACACACTGAGGCTTGTCAGGGGAGGGGAGAGGAAGGAGAGCATCAGGAAAAACAGCTAATGCATGCTGGGCTTAATATCTAGGTAATGGGTTGATAGGTGCAGCAAACCACCATCACACACGTTTACCTATGTTACAAACCCGTGCATATTGCACATGTACCTTGGAACTTAAAATTTAAAAAAAGTTCTGGAAACAAAAAGGAAATGAAAGAAGGAATCCTATAATATAGGGAAGAAGTATAAAACAGCAAAACAGATGCACAGAGGTTTAGATATAATAGAATATTCTTCTCCTGAGTATTTCCTTTCATGTACTTTTTTGCTTTATTTTGTTATTTATTTAGATTTTTAAGTCAAGGATTTAATTCATTTATTTTCACTCTCTCACTTTTATTGATAAAGGATTGAGGCCATGAATTTACTTCCTATCCTTGCTTTAAATCTTCCTTAGTTTCCATATGGAAATGGTATTTGCCTGCCATGCTGCTGCCATCATTTTATTTTTCTGAATCGGTTTTTGTTTGTCTTCTCTGTATAGCATAAGCTGAGTCTGTCTTTGCTTTGTGAGATGTGAAAATCTTTATTGTAAGTTTTGTTTATTTTACTGTATTTGCTTTGTTTCTGTATATGATTTTCTTTTATTTTAAACTTTTTGCATTTAGGAAAGTTACTATTATTTCCTCAATTATTACATATTTGAAACTGTTTTTTTAAAAAATATCCTTTATACTCTAATGACAGATTGGCTAGATATAAAATCCTTGGTTCTCACTTCAAAAACTTCTTAAAAATGCATCTATACTGCTGCTTTGATTTGTATGTTTCTTTTAACCAGTCTGATGCTAGCCAAATTCTTCTGTCCCTTATAAATTATGTGACTTTTGTGCCTGGAGTTTCTGAGGAATTTTTATTTTTCATAGTTCTACTGAAAGATGTCTTAAGTTAGTTTACCATACCAGATTAATTTTGCCAGTACCCCCTGGATTTTTCCAAATGCAGATTCAGGTCTTCTTTTATTTCTGGTAAAGTTTTCTTGGATTATAATTTAAATGTTAGTTTTGATTCATTGCTGGGGTTTTTTTTTTCAGGCATTCCAGTTATAAGTTTGTGCCTTTCTCCCACTCCTACCACTTTCTCTGATCTTTCTCACTTCTTTCTCTGGTATCGTTTTCATTCTTCGTCACTGTTTTAGTGCCTTTACTTCCATGCCTTTATTAACTTTATATTTGAATTTTTTCTCTTTTAATCATCTTGTGATTTCATTTTTATTTTTTGATAATACTTTCCTTTTCTTCTATTCTCTTTCTATATCTAATATACCTCTTTTATTTCTTTTTGCTTTTTTTCTTATATTTCTGTTCTTGGGTTTTGAATTTTTTGTTTAAATTGCCTTTCTGATATTTCTGAATGCTTGTTTGAGGATATTTAATTCAACTTAATTCTGCATAATTATCTTCTGCTTTGTGAGACTATTGTTCAGTGGTGTGGATTTCATTAGCTGAAATAAATATTTGACTTTCATGTTTGTTATCTTCTTATAGAAGCTTTGGATGTTTAGATAGGCATTTTTCATCTACTAATTATTTTGTGTTTTCTAGTCCAAGTGCAAACCTCTTCTGAAAATGTAGCATAGTGTCGCTTTTTTCATTGAATAACTTTTTTCTTTTTTTGTGCATGATGACAGTCATGACCGATAGTCTTTTGGTTTGGGTTCTCATTTTTTCCTGCTGGATACTAACTTTTTCCTTCTTGCACTCTCGTTTTTATCCTTTCTTTCCAGAAATGATGCCTTTCTGACATCAGTGCTTTTCACCCTACCCACTCTTGGATGCTGCTCTGTACTCCCATTTACCAGTCTCCCAGGGCAATTTTTTCACATAGGGTGGACTTTTCTCCTTCTTTGGGTTATTTTAGTTCCAATTTAGACCCTTGTCTTTCCTTTTCTTCTTTATTCTTTTATGGGTCTCCCTTCATTTTCTGCAAAGGTTTAGGTCAGGTACTTGAGGTATAATTCTTTGTATTCGTTGCTTCCTTTTCTATTCATAAGTAATTTGAAGTTTGTGCTGTTACCTGTTTTCCATATATGTGATTGTATTATTATACTTGTTGGTTGATATGTGCAGAGATTTGAATTTAGGCTGCTGTAATTTTCCCCAGGCTACCAAGAAGTATACAGTTGTTCCCTTTTTAATCAAGGCTAGTCAAAAAATAATAACAACAACAAAACCAGGTACCTCATTGTCAGTTCTAGTTCATATTTCTCTTTCTTAAAGGAAAGCTTAAGTTTTCAAATTTCAAATTGTTCTTTCTTGAAGATGGGCTCATGTAATTATATTTCTACAGGAGTGGCAGAAGAAATTTGCAAACAAATACATAAACACTCCCTTTTCTTAACAGAAATCAAAAAGAAGTAACTTTTTAAAACTTCTTTAGATTTAGAATGTGTATAAACAGCCACTTTTCTGACACACATGGGGTTTTCTCTTTGTTTGAATCCCCCCTCCCTCTGTCTCTGTACAGGGGAGTTGTTTTCTTCTTTTTTCCTTCTTTCTTGCCTATTAAATTTTTCACTCCTTAAGACAAAAAAAAAGAAGATTTCAGATATGTAGAATTCTAGTGTTGTAATATATTTTATATCAGTGTCATCAGTTTCAATTCTTTGTTTTTAAACAAGATTTTCTAAAGGAACTTTTTTTTTTTTTTTTTTGAGATATTGTTTTCACTCTTGATACCCAGGCTGGAGTGCAATAGCATGATCTCAGCCTGGGTTCAAGCGATTCTCCTGCCTCAGCCTCCTGAGTAGCTGGGATTACAGGGATGTGCCATTGTGCCTGGCTAATTTTATATTTTTAGTAGAGATGGGTTTCTCCATGTAGGTCAGGCTGGTCTCAAACTCCCGACCTCAGGTGATCCGCCCACCTCAGCCTCCCAAAGTGCTGGGATTACAGGTGCGAGCCACAGCATCCGGAGCTTTGTAAAGGAATTTTTTTTTTTTAAAAACCTCATCATTTATACCTCAGATAATTAAAATTTTTCTGTGTCATTTATAGATATAATTGAATAACTGGGTGGTTTGTATAGTTTTAAATATGGGACTTCTATTTTGTTTTCTAGCTAATTCAAGGTAGTGTTTGGTGGTGTGGAACAATCATTTTGAAATTTCTGACATCTAAAATCTTAGGCGTTTCAGACCACGTAAGTACTTTTTAGTTAAAATATAAACATTCTTATAAATATGTAGCTGAATGAAATCTTTGAAACCATCTACTCTTATCTCTTCATTTTACAGAGGTTAAGTGCCTTCTTTAAGGTCTCCAGACTAGTTATTGGCAGTGTCAATACCAAATCTTGCAATTAAGTGATCTTTGCAACCCACTAAAAAGAAAGCATATTAGTGAATGCTGACTTGGCCTTTTAGGAAAAAAAAAAAAACAACTAATAGTTTGTTAAGTAGTTATTTGTTTATATTTCAGTTAAAATAGAAATAATTTGTTGTTTACATCGTAAGTTATCTATTTATTGCAGATGTTAACATTTGGGAGGCTGTCAGCTTTGAAAATACAGAACTCTTAAAATCTCAATATTGTTTTATTTATAAATATGGACTAAAATTAATGTATGATTTCATGTTTTAAGGCCTTTCTTGTTATATAAAAAGAGAATGTTAAAAATTTCTGGTCATTTCCTTTTCTAGGAAATACATGAAGGACATTTATCTCTCATGTAATATTTCCATTTGTTAACATCTTAAATAGTAGCCCTTTTCAAGGCCTAAGTCCCTGCTTAACTAACTGGTTTAGGGGATAGAAAACAATGCGTTAATCTACTTTTTATTTCCAGTACTTTCTGTCTAGAAATAAGCACATATGAGTATATCACACAATAAATCTATGTTGAAATTTACCTCATTTAATGCTATCCAATTAGGGACCTGTTTGATGCTGAAATTATGAACTTTGATAAATAGTATTACTTCTCTAAAAGGTCAAATGCTATCTCTATGCAATATAACATGCAACATGTTTATATTAAATAAAATTTCTAAATGTAAGGGTTTATTTGCTATTTATTGCTAGCTTTGCATGATGGTTTATTTATTTGTTGGTGCTGTTCTCTGGTATGTCTGACACATTTCCCCTTTTTCCTTTCCTTTTTATGGTTTTTAACTTTATTATATATGTTTTATGATAAACTTTATTTAGACCTTCTATTTATCTGTTAAATTTGCTCCTGATTTTGTTTCTTGTCTTACTTCACATTGCCCCCAGCTCTTTACAAATCTTCTTCTTCTTTTTTTTTTTTTAAAGACACAATTTCACTCCGTCACTAAGGCTAGAGTGCAGTGGACAATCTCAGCTTGCTGCAACTTCCACCTCCCGGGTTCAAGCGATTCTTGCGCCTCAGCCTCCCCAGTAGCTGACATTATAGGCACATGCCACCATGCCTGCCTAATGTTTGTATTATTAGAGAGATGAGGTTTCACCATTTTGGCCAGGCTGGTCTCGAACTCCCAACCTCAGGTGATCCGCCCACCTCAGTCTCCTAAAGTGCTGGGATTACAGGCATGAGCCACTGTGCTTCCCCTACAAATCTTAAAAAAACAAAATACTTCCTTGGTAGTTCTGAGTGACTTCCTTTAAGTGACAGCTATGAGGAAGACCTGAAATTATAGTGGTTTGATTAAATTACTCTTAGTCACCAGGCCTACTCTAAATTAGGAAAATAAAGTGCAAATCTAAATTATCCTTGGCTACTGGTAGATGAGGAAAAAATGAGTGAATGAAAACCACTCATAATCATCAAACTTGTTCTAAAATAATTTCTGTCCCTATAAAATAATTTGACTTAAGATTTTACTTGCCAAATATTTTCCTTTTTCTGGCCTTCTTAGAATGCTGTGGAAAAATAATTGTCTCATCAAGAGCAGGTTGTAAATGATCAGTAGAAAAAGAAGTTCTGCATTGGGTTTGGTTGTTGGTATCTATTTTTAGCCTTGGATATCACAATAGCTAAGTCAAAGATCAAAGTGGTATGTATAATTGTTGTAATTCTTATGATGATCAGATCTCATATTTAATGGCTTGAATATATGTCTGAAAAACATCAAGGAGTATCAAACATTGTAATCTGTCCATGAGGCTTTGTGAAAATGACCATACACAGAAAGCTTACGACTTACAATGTATATTGAAAGTGGTTAAGTAAAATAGTTTTTCATGATAAATTGTCTCATCATAAAATCTCCTAATTAACTACATGGCGGTTTCTTCTCAGCAGATGTTGATTTTAGCTCACTTTTTACCATCTTGTCTTTACTTTTTTTCTGACTCCTTTCTACTTTTCATTTGTTGTGATATTTCTTTTTATTTTCAGTTATCTTGAGAAGTCAGCACATCATATATTTGGTTCACTGTAGTTTTTTGTTTTATTAGGGGGATGTCTAAATACATTGGATTTATCTGCTCTATAAACTTTGTTATTCTTACATCAATAAATTATTGCTGGCTATAATAATTTGTGGAATTTTAATTCATTTTACTTCATTTTCTCCCAGATTCGCCTGAGTGATCTTATAGCAGCCAGAATCTTAAGGTATACAGATTTTGATACCTTAATATACACCTGTGCTCCTGAATTTGACTTCATGGAAAAAGCGGTATGAATGTTTCTCTTTTTTCCTTCTCTACTAATATGATGAGTTTTTGCTCTAGTTTTCTTTTTTAATCTGAAACTCAAAATTTTTACTCAGAAACAGTCAACTTACTTATTTTATATTATATATGATAACTTTTGCTAATCCATCTTCCACACTTGTATTTGTCTATAAAATAAAAAAAGATAGCCTCTATCTTATAGAGTTATTGATGATGGTTAAATGAGATAATCTGAGAAAAGTGTTTAACATACTATATGACCCACAATAATTACTATTATTACAGATCAACTACTTTTAATAATCTAGGACACTTGGAAATATGGGACCATTCAGGAAAAAAGTCTAAATTCTTGTTTCTGTTTTTAGAAATTCAGTTTTATTACAATCAATACCCCAACTATTTTAACATTTTTAACAGGGTGTTACCAAGAAAGATATGCTACTGATGAGTTTTAATGAATCTATAAAAATTCATTTTAAAGTATAGAAATGCAAGGTATTATTCCTTTTAAAAAGTTCATGTTATAAAGCTTTAAAATATAGGCCCAGCCTGGTGGCTTATGCTTATAATCCCAGCACTTTGGGAGACCAAGGAGGGTGGATCACTTGAGGTCGGGAGTTTGAGACTAGCCTGGCCAATGTGGTGAAACTCCATCTCTACTAAAAATAAAAAAACTAGCTGGGAATGGTGTTGCATGCCTGTAGTTTGAGCTACTCATGAGGCTGAGACAGGAGAATTGCTTGAACCCAGGAGGCGGAGGTTGCAGTGAGTTGAGACTGTGCCACTGCACTCCAGCCTGGGAGACAAGGCGAGACTCTGTCTCAAAAAACATAATAATAATAATTGCCTCTTTGTAGAATCATGGAACACAAGATCAGGAAGGGCTCTGAGAGACCATGCCATATGCTTCTTTCATTTGCAGATAAAGAAAAGCTTAAAAGATTTGCCTAAAGCACACACAAGCCAAGATTAGGACCTGGATTCTAATAGATTCTAGAACTCCCAATCCACGGCTGTTTCCTCTATTTAAAGCTTAATTTTTTTCATAGAACATAAAAAAGTTGCTACTGGATTGATTATTCCTTGTGTAATAATTATGAATTCTGAATTAGTGGTGAATATAATAATAAAATTTTCTTTTATCTATCCAATCAGTTATCCATTCATTCAAAAACTATTATTGACCACTAGTTATCTGTGAGACAGTTTGCTATAGCATGACAAAGAACAAAATGAACTGGTTTCTTGCTTTTAAGAAATGTATAATTCAGTTACATGGTAAATTACTCCTATCACAATAACAGGTCATCAGAATTAGGTAGCCTATGTTATTTCTGTACTGATTCATAGTTCTAGTAATTAACTTTGGGTAGCTTGCTTCCTTATCAGCTCTAATTGCACTCATGAAAATAATGGAGCTATATAGTACAGAAAATTATAATGTAGGACCCAGGAATCAGTAAAGACACATTTTAAAACTTACTATTATGTAAATTAAAAAAAGAAAGGAAAAAATAATAATAGACATAGCAATTCTAGTTTTATTAAAATAATAAATTTTTCCTTAAATTTTTGAAATACTATTTATAATTTTTATAATTTTAATTATTTTATTAAGACATGGAAGACAAAAAACATATTCTACTGATGACAAAGAAACTTTACCTTTTACTTTTAAGAAATGTTATCATGTCACCTAGTTTGACATAATGTTTACTAATTTAATGTAAAAGTCATAAGTAACTATTTTGAATGATTTGCTATATTTCAGACTCCGCTGAGATATACAAAGACATTATTGCTTCCAGTTGTTATGGTGATTACGTGTTTTATCTTTAAAAAGGTATTTTTAAACAAATTATTATTTATTTTTGGCATCAACATAAGGACTATAAAAATGCAAATTGTTCAGAATTCCATGTTATTTTTAGGATGAGCTCTGTCTCTTTCTAAAAGTTTGCTTTTTATTTAGATCTTTCATTACTGATCTTTTTTATAAAAAGCCATGTTAAAAGATATTCTTATTTTTTCTTTCAAAAGATATATATCAGTCACTGACTGTGTATCAGGGACTACGTTAACATTGTAGGTACACCCGGACAAATAAAACGTGGCCACTCCTGTCTTGGAACCTACAGTCCTGGATTACTGGGGGTGGGGGCGCAAACATGAAGCAAATAATTGCACAAATGTCTAAAGAATTAAAATTTTTATAGGTGCTATGAAAGAAAAGTCCAGTGACAATGTTAGAATCTTTCAAATATAAAGCACAACGAAGTCTTGATCTAACTTGAGTGGGCCTGCATGGAAGAGATTTGTATAGCTAATTAAAAAATAACTTTCTACATGTTCACTGTTTTCATGACAGAAGAAAAGAATATATTAATAAAAGAAATAATCTTTAAAATACCACTGGCAGATTTCTTGGTCTGGGTAGAGTTTATCTAAAAGAATGGTTAAAGAGAGTGGGTTTTTTTTTTTTTTTTTTAGCAATATTGAGCCATCTTTATATTATTTACAAGTTATCTGGTCTTAAACCAGTATGTATTTATTTTATACTTTTAAGCAGATAACAATAATGTGATTTCCCTACTACCATACCAGTTGTGGTCTTGTTGAAAGGAGTTTTCTGTATTTAAAGTCAAATTGCATATCTTCTCTGTGTAGTTGTAGTTGCCTCATTTCTCACTCCTTTGTTTACACATAGATGTAAATAGTTTACCAGTGAGAAAGGTATCTCCCTGACATCTCTGTTGTTTCACCCTTGATCCAGTTCCCTGGAAACCATGTGGAAAGAGTCAGGATAAAGGAAACAAGGAGGAATGCGTAAAATGTGAGCAGGTTTACTGCCTGGCATCCCTTCCGCCCTTGCTGACTTAGAATGAAAATTTTTCACCACTGGCCTGTTTCTTTTCCATCAAGGCAAAATGCTGAGTTATTCTTATAAGGCTCCACTTATAAGTGGAGCCAATGCATGAATTAACTCTTCAGTGGAGAGACAGCCAGTGTGGGAGAAAATGACAGCTAGATCTACAACTGCTATATTAAAAAGAATTAAGATCCAAGACTTATAAATACATTACTAGTCTCCAAACACACCACAACCTGAACCATGCATGTGCACTAGCAGGGGTGCATGTGTGCACACACACACACACACCCCTACAGCCAGCCAAGTTTCATACACACACACGTACACACATGCACATACACACACACACACACACACACACACACACTCATCCCTGTAGCTGGCCAAGTTTAATACACACATACATGTACAAACAGTCATCCCTGTAGCCAGCCAAGTTTTATACACACACACACTCTCTCTCTCTCTCTCTCTCTCTCATCCCTGCAGCCAGCCAAGTTTCACTCCTTCCTTTCTGCTTTCTTATAAACCCTTCAGTCATTATTTGTCCTATTGTGGCTTATTTTTCACCCCAAGGATACTTGAGATGGTCATTTAGTTTTCGATTATGTGAAGTCACTTCTCAGAAGGAGACAAGAAACGCATATACAGTATTTCCTGTTCCTGAGGGCTCCCTTAAACATTAGAAAATACTTTCTTTGGTGGAGTGTTTACATTAATGAATCAGAGCATTTTAAATATCACAGTATTCCTTAGAAAAGTTTCATTGATCTGATTCTATTCGCAGACTGTTCGTGATATTTCGTGTGTTTTAGCTACAAACACTTATCTAAGGTAATTATATCATCATTGTTTTTAAAACATACTGTATTCAATTATTAAATAACTTACTGTAACATTAATTTTTCAAATGAATATGCATTAAACTTTAGCATTATGATTAATAAAGGAGATATGAACCAAACATAAATGTTTTCTTAAAAATATTATTCTTACAGATTTCTTATACGTATTTGGATTCATTTTGTTTGGAGATATTTATATTTGTGAACTAACTCAAAGTTTAAATTGGTAAATTATATCATTAGAATTGAAGTCAGCTAAAATTTTATTTTTGGAATTCTCTTTTCAAAAATCCAACTCCAACAATATTATCAAGCTTTTGATTTTTTCTGATAGGTAAAAAAAGTTTATTTTATTGCATAAATTTTTTGTCAGCGGAGTTTTGCAGTTTTTCATGTGTTTGTTTACTGTGTTTCTTTTTGACCTTTAAAAATTGTTCTGTAATGTTTTGTGGGGGTCTCTCTCTTTCTTTTTTTTAAATGTAGACAGAGTCTTGCTCTGTCACCCAGGCTGGAGTGCAGTGGCGTGATCTCTGCTCATTGCAGCCTGGACCTCCTGGGCTCAAGCAATCCTCTCATCTCAGCCCCGCCAAGCAGCTGGGACTACAGGTGCACATCACCATCTCAGCTAATTTTTATATATTTTGTAGAGAGGGGGTTTCACCATGTTGGTCAGGCTTTTCTTTTTCTTCCTTTTTTAACTTTCAGAGAGGGTATAATTATTTGTGTTTCTGAATATTTATGAAATATTTTTCTAAACTTATTGTTAAAACGATTTATTGTATAACATTTTTCGGATGGTTTTAGCAATGCCACTAGAACTAAGGCATAAGCAGATGCCAGCAAAATGTTATCATATCGGTCACACATAAGTAAATTGCTACAGGACTCAAGAAGTAAATTGTGAAGACAGTTTCCTTCTGAGGGAAATATGATCTCAAATTACATTTTTTTTTAATGTTCAACTTTTATTATAGGTACAGGGGGCACATATACAGGCTTGTTACATGGGTATGTTATACCCAGGCAGTAAGCATAGTACCTAATAGTAGTTTTCAAATTACGTTTTATATTTGTAAATAGAACATTTCATTTTATTTTGTGACTTCTACTTTATAGAGCAGTTTTAGATTTACAGAAAAATTGTGAAGACAGTGGAGAGAATTTCCATAAACCCCATATCCTATGCTTGTATTTTTAATAAACAGCTGTGTATGGTTGTCAGAAGAGCTCATTAAGTTCTTAGGTGCATCTGTTGAAATTGTTTCCAAAATAAGGAGAATAATAGACCCATTCTATATTGTTCTGGTCGGTCAGATGAAGCACAGGGGAATGTGTCTTGGCATTCTGAAAAGAGTGAATGGAGAACCCTGGAGACTATTCCCATAAGGAGTGCATGAAGGGACTTGGAATATTTAATTGGATAATAGAAGATTGAAGGGTACAAGGCAACTGTCTTCATATATTGCAGAGGGTGTAATACGGAAGAGACAGACTTGAGGGGGCCAGTGGATGGAAGATAATTACACAGAATATGGAAGTCTTATGTATTGATTACATACCTGAAAGTGACAGGCCTGTTGTGTATGGGCAGAGGGGTCTGGGTTACATTGCAAAAATAATATTGTCCCTGCTTGTAGTAACACATTCTGAAAAACCAGTGTGTCAAAAAGAGAGGGAATACTCCCCTCTCTTAGATTTGCTCCTCCAGGTGTAAGTAGCTTTGTATGTTTGTAAGTAGCTTTGTATGTTTCATTTTAGAAAACACATAGAGAAACACAATATATATTTTTTAAAAAATTGAATTGTAGTATTCTTATTCTGCAACTTGTTACTTGTATTTAATAGTGTGTCTTGGGCCTCTGCCTTGATCTTCACTATACTTTATGATGGTCTTAGGATTTTATTGTTGACCATCATGAGTGACTGCCACATGGTTAGCCTTTCCCATATCAATGAAAGCTTAGATTACATATAACTTTTCTCATACCAACCAGTGTTTTGAGGAATGAACATCCTTGTTCGTGTATCTTGGTATACTCATTCTAAAAGTATTGCTATAGTATAAAATATTTGAATTTGGACTGTGGATTATAAGGCTTGCATATTTTAGAATTTGATAAATACTGAGCTATTATAATGATGAGAGTGTCCATCATTTCCATGCAACTCCACCAACACTGTTATCAAGCTTTTAATTTTTTCTTATAGGTAAAAAACGTTCATTTTCTTGTATAAATTCTTTGTCAGTGGAGTTCTGCAGCTTTTCATGTGTGTTTACTTTGTTTCTTTTTGACCTTTAAAAATTGTTTTGTGGGGTGTGTGTGTGTATGTGTGTGTGTGTTGAGTCTCGCCGCTGTGTATGCAGTGGCACGATCTCAGCTCACTGCAACATCTGCCTCCTGGGTTCAAGCAGTTCTCCTGCCCCAGCCTCTGGAGTGGCTGGGATTTCAGGCACCAGTCACTACATCCAGGTAATTTGTATATTTTAGTAGAGACAGTGTTTTGCCGTGTTGACCAGACTGATCTGGAACTGTAATAACCAAGCGAGTCACAGAGAAAGCACCACACTCTGAGTTTCAAATTAAGAGTTCTTTTATTGCCTGTGAACAAAAGTCAACTCACACTCAAAATCTCTCGGCCCTGGGGAAGGGGCTTGATTTTCCTTTATACCTTGAGTTAGGTAGGGGAGGGGGAAACTAGCTGAAGCAGAGTTTTACAGAAGCAGAATGAGCAGGTTAGAGGGATGTGGTTGCAGGCCAGGGAATTTCCAAGCAATCACCAAGGGGGGTTCAAAGAGAGTTATTCACAGTAGCAGGTGTGCTTGCCAAGCGGGATGTAGTTACATTGGTTATACGGTAGAATAAGCACAGAGTCAGCGTGACAGAAGCACAGAGTCAGTGTGGCCCAGTTATGTACCCGAGGGAGACATGGCAGGGAGGGAGAGGCAAAAACGGAGTTTGCAGCTAAGGTGGAGTCAGTTAGACTAGCACAAGTTAGTTTATCACAGAAATGATCTCAGGTGATCTGCCCACCTCGGCCTCCCAAAGTGCCGGGATTGCAGGCATGAGCCACTGCACCTGCGCCGTGTGTTATGTTTTTGCTGTTTCCATAGACAGCAACCTTTTGTCTCTTATGTGTATTACATAGTTTCTTCCAAGATGTCAACTTAGAGTTCATTTATGGTCTCTGCTTTAAAGAACTTCAAAATTTCTGTACAATTACAGTTAAACATTTTTTTTCTGGGTTTATATGTTGCTTAGAAACACTTCCCTACATCAAAAACATTAAAATATTTTTTCATATTTTCTTCATAATTTTCTTTTTACATATAGGTGATTAATTACTCTTGCATTAATTTTGTGATATAGTGACATAGAGGAGTCTGCCTTTTCCCCTCAAATGAGGTATTGTCCCAATACAGTATTGTGTAAATCTTTTTTCCAATCATCTGAAATGTCAGCTTTTATGACTTACCAATTCTCATTGTGCTTGAGTCTGTTTTAGATTGTCTCTTATATTGATCTGTTGGTTTATAGGAAAGCTGTTTTACTTTTTTTTTCATCATGTTTATATCTAGCCACATTACCAAACTTTCTTTCCAGTTCTAATAGTTTTTCCACTGATGCTCTGGATTTCCTAGGCAGGTTATCATGTAATCTAAAATTACAATAACTTTCTAATATTTATACTTCTCTATTTTTAAAGCTGTTTTTTAAAAAATTTAACATTCATTTTTTTACTGCTTTATTGAGTTACCGTTCACACATTATACACTTTCAACATCTATTTTAAATTTAATTTTTAAAATTATCCCGGTTTATATAAACCAAAAGGAAACTTCCTTAATGAAATGAAGGCTATTATACACTAACAGCAAATGAAACCGTGAGACAAGAAAGGCGTTGTTCACCTTAGAGTCAGAAACAAAATAAGGGCAAGCCCATTATCACTGCAATTCAGAGTTGTTCTGGAAGTTCTAGCTAGTAGAACAAGAAAATAGAGAAGTATAAATATTAGAAAGTTATTGTAATTTTAGATTATATGATAACCTGCCTAGGAAATCCAGAGCATCGATGGAAAAACTATATTTTCTTGTCTTAATGTATTAGCTAGAACTTCCAGAACAACTCTGAATTGCAGTGATAATGGGCTTGCCCTTATTTTGTTTCTGACTCTAAAGTGAACAACGCCTTTCTTGTCTCACGGTTTCATTTGCTGTTAGTGTATAATAGCCTTCATTTCATTAAGGAAGTTTCCTTTTGGTTTATATAAACCGGGATAATTTTAAAAATTAAATTAAAAATAGATGTTGAAAGTGTATAATGTGTGAACGGTAACTCAATAAAGCAGTAAAAAAAAAAGAATGTTAATTTTTAAAAAAATAGCTTTAAAATATTTTAGGGATTATAATTTTATCCTTATTAATAACTATGTTTATTTTTTAAATTATGGTAAGAACACTTAACATGTGATCTACCCTTAACAATTTTTTAACCATACAATACAGTATTGTGGACTATAGGTACAACATTCTACAGTGGATCTCTCACACTTATTCATCTGGCTTAAGTGAAACTTTAAGCCTGTTGATTAGCAACTCCCCATTTCCCCTCATCCCAGTCCCTGGTGACACTGTTCCACTCTTTGACTATTTTAGATACTTCATATAAGTGGAATTGTGCATTATATATCTTGTGGAATTGGCTTATTTCGGTTAGCATAATGCCCTTCAGGTTCATTCATGCTGTCTCACATTGAAGAATTTCCTTCTTTTTTTTAGGCTTAACGATATTACATTGTTTATGCCACATTTTCATTATTCATCTGTTGATGGACATTTAGTCGGTTTCTACATCTGGACTACTATGAATATCACTGCAGTGAACATGAGAGTGCTAGTATCTCTCTGAGATTTTGATTTCAACTCATTTGGATAAATACCCAGAAGTGGGATTACTGGATTTTATGGTAGTTCTACTTTTAATTTTTTAAATATTTTTTTTGGTGAACCTCCATCCTGTATTCCATAGCAGCTGCACCATTTTAATTCCACCTGTGTGCAAGGATTTCAGTTTCTCTGCATTTTTGCCAACACCAATTACCTTTTGTTTTTTGGATAATGGCTATCCTGACATGTACATTTGAGTTGTAATCTTTCTGCTGGTAAAAGGTCTTCCTTCAATGTTGATAGCTTCTGACTGATGAGGTGGCTGTGGCAATTTCTTAAAATAAGACAACAATGAAGTTTGCCACATTAATTGACTCTTCCTTTCATGAAAAATTTCTCTATAGCATCCAATACTGTTTGATAGCATTTTACTCACAGTAGAAACACTTTCGAAATTGGAGTCAGTCCTCTCAAACCCTGCCACGCTTTATCAGCCAAGTTTATATCATATTCTGAATCCTTCGTTTTCATTTCAACACTGTTCACAGCATGTTCACCAGGAGTAGATAACATCTCAAGAAACCACTCTCTTTGCTTATCCATAAGAAGTAACTCCTTATCCATTCAAGTTTTATCATGAGATTGCCCCAATTCAGTCACATCTTCAGGCTCCACTTCTAATTCTAGTTTTCTTGCTGTTTCCACTACATCTGCATTGACTTCCTCTGCTGAAGTCTTGGACCCCTCAGAGTCATCCATGAGGGTTAGAATAATTTTTAATGTTATATAAGAAGATAGCATTCTAATAAGAAAATAACAGATAAAGTAGAAAATAAGTTGGAATAAACTGTTTGCGATCTCTTATTGATGTTAGTATTTTGACCTTTTTCCATGAATCACAAATATCCTTAATGGCATCTAGAATGGTGAATCCTTTCCAGAAGGTTCTCAATTTACCCAGATTCATCAGAGGAATCACTATCTATGACAGCTATAGCCTTATGAAATATATTTCTTAAATAATAAGACTTGAAAGTTGAAATGACTCTTTGATCCAGCCTGCTTTCCCGCAACCTTAATCTCCCTGTCCATCTCTATGAGAGCTCTTGGATGACCAGCTGCATTGTCAATGAGCAATAATATTTTGAAAGGAATCTTTATTTTCTGAGAAGTAGGTCTCAAGAGTGGGTTTAAAATATTCAGTAAATCATGCTGTGACAGATGTGCTGTCATCCAGGCTTTGTTGTTCCATTTGTAGAGTAGAGGCAGAGTAGATTTAGCCTAATTCTGAAAAAAAGGCTTAAGGATTTTCAAAGTGGTAAATGAACATTAGCTTCAAATGAAAGTCACCAGCTGCATTAATCCATAACAAGGTGATTCTTTTTTTTGATTTTTCATAATACCAGCTTTTGGTTTTATTTACTGTATTTATGAAGGTTGTTCTCCATTTTATTAATTTTTGCTTATATTTTTATGTCCTTAGTTTTTCTTTTTGGTGCATTTTTATTGTTTTTCTGTGTTTAAAGTTCATGTCATTTATTACCAATCATTATTGTGTCCTAGTAAACACATTTAAAGTTGTAACTTTTTATCTGAAGAAAACTCACACTGTATCCCACGATGTGTGTAGCATTACAATTAATGTTGATTTCTGTGTAGTCTGTGATTTGAGTTTTGGTCATTTCATTCAAAATAATTTAGAAGAATGTCTTAAAATGTCTAACTAGTTTCTTCTGTGGTATATTTTGCCTTTAAAATTAATTTGCTATTTTATTGAGATCGATGTTCAGTTTTAGTAAATGCTCTATGAAGATTTTTTAAATGTTAATTTCTTATTTGGGGGAAGTTCAAAGTTACATGTTGTATCATGTTATTAACAGTGCTATTCTAAATGATCTAGTACACCAACTTGTTATTTTCTTAGAATGCTATATTCATATAC
Organism: Cacajao melanocephalus; assembly: GCA_963573385.1. Classification (NCBI taxonomy): domain Eukaryota; kingdom Metazoa; phylum Chordata; class Mammalia; order Primates; family Pitheciidae; genus Cacajao; species Cacajao melanocephalus. Next base: position 33,252 of record CAUYLG010053768.1, on the reverse strand, counting down.
AACATTAAAACTGAATTTTTCAAAATTGTCTTATAATAGTGTTTGCTTTATATAGACTGTGCTGTTGTTCATTGCATGATATAGGGTTGCACTTTTGATTATCATAAAAGATATTCTTGCTTTATTTAATGGTTTTTGCTGCAAATTTTTCTTTGCAGAAAATTCATATTGCCACATCTGCTTTCTTTTTATAGATTTTCCTGGTATACCTGTGTCTATGCTTTTTTAAAACATTTTTGTGACATTTTGGTTTAGGTATATTTCTCATTGTTATATTTTTTTCTATTAAAATTCCTCTAATACTCCTTTTTCTAATTGGTGAATTTAACCCATTTTCATATTAATTGTGATAACTGCTGTGTTCGTACTTCTTCCTGCCGTCTGATTTTATGTTTTCTTTTCATCATGCTTTTCAAAAATTATTTTCTTGATACTTGCTGAATTGTTAGCTATATCTCATTTATACATTTCCTGGTGGTTTTGCTAAAATATTAGCAAATATATTCATCTTAATATTAAGAATTCATCAGCATCTAAAAACCTGTAACTGATAGTAGCTAACAGTCATTATTTTCTATGTATCTGACAGTATTTTAAGCTTCTTACCAGTATTAACTCAATAAATCCTCACAACCACCTTGTGAGAAAAAGAGTCAGTTATTCCAATTATTTACAGATGAAGAAAGCAGTAAGAAGTTAAGTGATTTTCCCAAAGGCACACAGCTAGTGAGTAATGGAGGCAGAATTCGTACTCAGGCTCTGGACTTAGAGATCTGCTTGCTTCAGCACTGAGCTATCAGAGTATTTTTGCTTGTCCCTGCCTACACACCTTATCCTTCCAGGTTATGCTGAAACTGTCTGAAAGATTGTTGTCTTATCTCTTATATTTTAAGAAGTCTCTAAACATTTACATTAAAGACACCAGCAATCTTTGGACTTGACTTCAAATTTTACTGATTTATTTTTTCTTGACATGTAGAATTGGCACGTTTCTGGGTGCTTTCTTACCTGAAATATGGCTTTATTTTACCCTCATTATTTCATTGATGGATTGGTTAGTAGATATTTGTGGGTTTCATTCAACATTTTTTTGACATTGCTTCTTTATGTTCTAGCATTGAGCATTACAGATGAAAATTCCTTTATAGTTTTACTCTCTGGAAATTTATAAGGTTTAGAGGGATGATATGCCTGTGTGTGTGTGTGTGTGTGTGTGTGTGTGTGTAATATTTATTCATGGGACATTCTGATCTGCACACCAAAATCTTTCTTCAGCTCAGGGAATTGTTGTTCTCTTATTCCTTCATTTTAGCCCCTCTTTTTTTGAATTTCTATTATTGCTTTCGTCATATTGTCTATTTTCTGTGTTCTCAGAGAATATCATCACTGAATCACCAAGTCTTTTTTTTTTTTTTTTTAAGACAGAGTCTCGCTCTGCCACCCAGGTTGGAGTACGGTGGCACGATCTCGGCTCACTGCAACCTTGGCCTCCTGGGTTCAATCAACTCTCCTGCCTCAGCCCCCAAGCAGCTAGATTACAGGCATATGCCACCATACCCAGCTAATTTGATTTTATTTTTTTGTAATTTTAGTAGAGATGGGGTTTCACTGTGCTGGCCAGGCTGCTCCATCACTGAGTCTTTAATACTGCCAACTTCAGCAGTGTACATTTTGCTCTTCAACCTTCTTTTGAGGCTTTAAGTTAGGCAAATATATTTTTCTTAGTATTTCTGAAAACTCCTTTTCATTGGAGTTTGTTTTAATTATATGGATGCATTGTCCTCAAACTTCTGTGAAAATAATAATTGGAGTTTTCATTTGCGTTAGTTGTTTCATGAGAGGTCAAGTTTTTTGCTCATTTATTTGGATATTTCCTTTTCATGCTATTTTTGTCTTGGGATTTGGTCGTATATTTACATTTTTAATTAGCTACTTGATTTTAATAAAGTATCAGTAGTTACTTTCAGGGTTCTTGGTGATTATAATAATTACCTAGCAGGCTTCTTTCTTGCATGCAGTAGCTCACTACAGGAATCCATGTGTCTAGAAGATTTCAGGACAAGTGGAGAAACCCCACTCTATTAACTGCATATACTGGGAAGGAGCTACAAGGGAGACAGAATAATTTGATGACTCTACTACTACCTTAAGAGACCTTCCCCTGACTTCTCTTTTAAAAAACCTACAGGTCTCTGTACCCCTGACCTTACTTTCCACACTGCCTTATTTCTCTCTCCATCCCCCAAATCTATATTAGAATGTCCCTGCAGGCTATAAAGCCTTTCATAAAAGTAAAATACCCAGTCTTTTCAAGAGAACAATAAAATAGGCAGTCTCCTACCTCTTGTCTTACTCTGACACAAACTCCATGAAGATAAGTATTGTATACATAATGCTCATGCTGCACAGCAGTCACCCTTATCTGTAGGGCAGTGCATCCCAAGACCCCCAGTGGATGCTTGAAACTGCAGAGTAACACAACTGAGTGCCACCGTCAGAACACATTCCTTTTCACATCTTCCACCCACAAATGTAATGCCTTTTCCATCTTAACTAAGCACTTATCTGGACTGTGGCCATAACTTTTGCAGTTTTAGGAACAACAGCAAAACTGGCATTAATTTTTTTTTCTTCTTCACAATTTCATGGATAGTTTTGTTCTTACCTTAGATCTTAGCAACCTCAGCATATGATGTTTTTTCTTTTGAGAATTTTCACCTTTTCTCTTAAAGAACTTTACAGCTTCTCTTTGACATATCTCAATTTCCAGCATCACTGCTCTTGTACCTTGGGGCCATTACTAAGTCAGAAAAGGGTTACTTGAAAAAAAGCACTGAGATACCACCGGGGTCCATCTGATAACCGAGATAGTAACTAAGTAACAGGCTGGTGACATATACAGCATGGATATGCTGGACGAAGGGGTGATAGACATCCCAGGTAGGATGAAGCAGGGTGACTTGAGATTTCACTATTCAGTATGGTGCACAATTTAAAACTTAGGAATTGTTTATTTCCTGAAACTTTTTGTTTAACATTTTTGGACTGCGGTTGAGCACAGGTAACTGAAACTGTGGAAAGTAAGGATTGGAGGATAAGCAGATATTTATTTCATTGCACAGTCCCTAGAATACAGTTGGTATACTATAAGTATTTTCTAAAGGGACAACTTTTCTGAAACTAAAAATACTTATGTTTTACCCAATAATTTTTTCTTCTGGAAATTATCTTAGGGAAATATTCAGAGATGTTTCCAAAGTTTTATGTATGAGTGTCCATGTTATGTATAATTGTGAAAAATGAAAACATCTCAAAAGTTTAACAGTGGTCATCTAAAGTACTGTATATACTGTATACATAGGTTGAATAGAAGGTCAATCCATTTATTTATTCATGAGAGGTACAATGTTCAGGAATCTGTAAAATATATTTTGTTTTAACCAAAAACATTTTGACATACCTTGAATAGGATGGCTGTAAATTGTGACTTTTAAATTGTAATTTTTTGTAGCATTATCTGATATTTCTAATGTATGTTCTTAAGTAGTTTGAGATAGTCAGATTTTAAAAATCTAAGATCAAACAAATGAAGCTTATTTTTATGTATTCATAGTATAAAAGACATTCAGTAAATAGATAATATTTTTGTTTTATTCTAGAAAACAGCTCCTCGAACATGGAGAGGTAAAGCTTTCATTTTAATCTCTGGTAGACTTGTGTATTAAATTCTAGTTCAAGGATGATTAACAGAGTTATAACCTTGCTGCTGATGCACCATCAGTAGTGAGTTGTCCGGCATTGGTGAGAAATTTCTGCTAATCCTTCTCACTCTTTCATCCACTCTCAGTTTTGAATAGTAATAAGGATTTAAAAGCTAGAAGACTGATTGATGACTGTAGTACAGAATTAAATTAAATTATATTCATCTAACATTAACAAGCATTTGGTTTCTAGCCTGCTGAGCTAATCAGCTACAGTCCATTAGGGCAGGCGCCCATGGCCTTGTGACTGGTGGCCATCTGCCACTACATAGATTTGCTGGTCAGTCAGTGACAAGCTCAGAAGTGTTGAAGGATAAAAAAGATATTACAGTAATGTTCCCGCCCTTCAGTATGTGTAATTTTACAAAGGAGACAAATAAGACAACATTGTGTATGGTGCAAAATTATTTTGTGGCATAAAAAGGAAAAGATCAATGTGGAAATAATGGAACTATTTCCTATACCATAGAACTTTAAGTGGGTCTTGAGGTAAAGGTCAAATTTACAACAGTGGGTAACTGAATTTGGACTTAATAGGAATAGATTATGACGCGTGTTGAATATCCCTTATCCAAAATACTTAGGTCTAGAAGCATTTCAGATTTCAAATTTTGGAGTATTTACACTATACTATGGTTACTAGCTGAACATCCCTTATCTGAAAATCCCAAATCCAAAATGCTTCAGTGAGACTTTGTTTTGAACATCATATTGGTACTCAAAAGTTTCAGATTGTGGAGCATTTTAGATTTCAGTTTTTTTGGATGAGGGATACATTAGTAACTTTGTCACTTTACAGTGAGGCCCACTATGTTGGTCCTCCACCTCCTCATACCGCCTCCTGCACTCCCTGGCTCCTCTGCTTCATTTTCTTGCCAATTGCACTTACTGCCTTAGAGTAGACTATGTAATGGATTTATTTGCTATGTCTGTGTATTGTCTGTCTTTCGTTACTAAATGCACTTAAATGTAATACAAGGGCAGAAATTGCTCACTGTTGTATCCGAAGCACCCAGAAGAGTACATGGAACATAATAGGCATTTTATAAATTGTTGTTGAATAATGAATACTAATAGGCTTATTACTAAGTTAGAAGATCCTTGTCTTAATGAATAATATAGTTTTAATATATTTCATTAATTTAAAAATATGAAAAGTAAAAATGTGATTTTGTCTTGTGTTTTTATAGCTGGCTTTTCACACATTGCAGTTGTTAGCGTTTACTGCCCTTGCCATTTTAATTATGAGGCTAAAGCTGTTTTTGACGCCACACATGTGTGTTATGGCTTCCTTGATTTGCTCTCGACAGGTAAGGAATTCATTCTTGTATAACAATACTATAAAACCTACAGCAGCTACAGTTAGTAGTTACTGTGGCTTTGCTAATTCGAAATATAAACACACTGTTTTTAACTTTTAACTAACTTAAATGATTTAAAGTATTAGTTCATGATTCACTATAAGCAAGAAAAGCAATTTTAAGTGGCTTTGAAAAGTAATTTTAGATTGTAATTGATATTTCTATAACAAGTGATTAGGCAAACTTTTCCCCTCTGTTAATATCCTGTCCATGAACATAAACTGTTGGAGTTCTGGTTTGTGTAAGAGTTTCCTGCTGGGCACGGTGGCTCATGCCTGTAATTCTAGCACTTTGGGAGGTCGAGGTGGGCAGGTCACTTGAGGCCAGGAGTTCCAGACCAGCCTTGCCAACATGGTGGAACCCCATCTCTACTGAAAATACAAAAATTTTCCACGTGTGGTGGTAAGCACCTGTAATTCCAGCTACTCAGGTGACTGAGGCAGGAGAATCGCTTGAACCTGGGAGGTGGAGGCTGCAGTCAGCCAAGATCACACCACAGCATTCTAACTCGGGTGACAGAGTGAGACTCTGTCTCAAAGAAAGGAATGAACGAATGAATGAAAGAGAGAGCAAAGGAAGAAAAAGACAGAGTGGGAGAAAAGAGAGAGAGAGAGGGAGGGAGGGAGGGAGAGAGAGAAAAAAAGGGAAAAAAAGTTTTCTGGTGGCTGGGCACAGTGGCTCACAGCTGTAATCCCAAGCACTTTGGGAAACCAAGTTGGACAGATCACTTGAGGCCAGGAGTTTGAGACCAGCCTGGCCAACATGGTGAAACTCCATCTCTACTAAAAATACAAAAATTAGCCAAGTATGGTGATGAGAACCTGTAATTCCAGCTACTCATGAAGTAGAGACAGGAGAATCACTTGAACCTGGCAGGCGGAGGTTGCAGTCAGCCAAGATGGCGCCACAGCACTCTAACTGGGTGACAGAGTGAGACTCTGTCTCAAAAAAAAAATAAAGAAAAAGAGTTTCCTGGTGGTGGCTGGGCACAGTGGCTCACACCTGTAATCCCAACACTTTGGGAGGCTGAGGTGGGCAAGGTCAGGAGTTTGAGAACAGCCTGACCAACATGGTGAAACCCTGTCTCTAGTAAAATACGAAAATTAGCCAGGCATGGTGGTGTAATCTCAGCTACTCAGGAGACTGAGGCAGGAGAATTGCTTGAACCCAGGAGGTGGAGGTTGAAGTGAGCTGAGGTCGCACCACTGCATTCCAGCCTGGACAACACAGTGAGACTCCTCCCCTCCACGCCCCCTCCCCAAAAAAGTTTCCTGGTTCACTTGAAGTACTCATACAATACTAGACTAGGTGCAAAATAATTGCTCTAGTATGGTCCTGGTTGGCTCAAAGAATCTATAAGAAATTCTGGGGTTCTATCACTGTATCTAACATACAAAAGAGCTAGATAAATTAGCTAGAATATTGGGCCTAAGGTACTTCTACAAACATCTTATTTAGTTTTGATTATGAGTGTATAGTCTTAAAATATCATAATGCCTATTTTCCAGAGAAGAATCTGTATATATCATGCTAATAGGGCTTCCCTGTCTACTAAAGATGTCAGCCAAGTATGAAACGATTTAGTTCTAAGATATTTCACAGTTGCGATTTCTTTATTTTAATCCTTGGTAGTAAATTAGTACTAGAAGGATCAGGTATTTCTTCCTTAATTCTTTCCAGGGGAGAGAAAGTACCATTTTCACCTGGGCCCTGTAATGCCAACATATTCATTGCTTTAGAAACAATCGGGGATAATTCTGTATATATGTGTGCTGATATCAAAGAGTAATTCACACTGGCTTAAGTAACAAGGTGAGAATTTATTATTGACCCTAGAGTACTCTTCATATAAGAACTATAAATAAATGGTTACTTTCATTTCAGCTCTTTGGCCGGATTTTTTACAGAGTTCATTTTCAGAATGTTATCTTTGGCATTCTAACAGTGATGTCGATTCAAGGTTGTGCAAACCTCCATAATCAATGGAGCATAATAGGAGAATTTAATAATTTGCCTCAGGAAGAACTTATACAATGGATCAAATACAATACCAGACCAGGTATGCAGGTATTTGGTTATATGCATAGTTTTTGTTGTTTTTTTTTTCCAGAGACTTTTCTTCAAGTATTTTTCTTGGCTCTCAAGTACAATAAAATTGTTCAAAGTTCCTTTGAAAAAGAAATGAGGGACAGATATTATTTCCTCATTTCTTTATATTTTAAAGACATTTTTGGACTATTTCTTCAAAGCTAAATGTGTAATGTAGTTACAGTTTCTCTATGTCTACTATAAATCTTAAGAGAGGCAATAATTTTACATCAAACTCTGGTTACAGTGCTATGACACAAGTAAAACTCCAGTTACAGTACTATGATACAACACACAGATTTAAAGCTGTTGTTCAAAGCTTTTCTTGATGTGTTTCTTTTTTTTTCTTTTGTTTATTGTACTTTAGGTTCTGGGGTACATGTGTAGCTCATGCAGGGTTGTTGCATAGGTACTTACATGGCAAGGTGGTTTGCTGCCTCCATTCCCCGTCACCTATATCTGGCATTTCTCCCCATGTTATCCCTCCCCAACCTCCCCACCCCCTGTTCTCCCTCCCCTAACCCCTCCCAACAGACCCCAGTGTGTGATGATCCCCTTCCTGTGTCCATGTGTTCTCATTGTTCAACACCCGCCTATGAGTGAGAACATGTGGTGTTTGGTTTTTTTGTTCCTGTGTTAGTTTGCTGAGAATGATGGTCTCCAGATTCATCTATGTCCCTAAAAGAACATGAACTCATTGTTTTTTTATGGCTGCATAATATTCCATGGTGTATATGTGCTACATTTTCCTTGTCCAGTCTATCATTGTTGATTCCAGGTCTTTGCTATTGCAAACAATGCCACAATGAACATACGTGTCTTTATAATAGAAGGATTTATAATCCTTTGGGTATATACCCATTAATGGGATTGCTGGGTCAAATGGAATTTCTATTTCTAGATCCTTGAAGAATTGCCACACTGTCTTCCACAATGGTTGAACTAATTTACACTCCCACCAACAGTGTAAGTGTTCTTATTTCTCTACATCCTCTCCAGCATCTGTTGTCTCCAGTTTTCATGATCACCATTCTAACTGGCATGAGATGGTATCTCAGTGTGGTTTTGATTTGCATTTCTCTAATGACCAGTGATGATGAGCACTTTTTCATATGTTTGTTGTCCTCATATATGTCTTCTTTTGAAAAGTGTCTGTTCATATCCTTTGCCCACTTTTGAATGGGTTTGTTTTTTTTCTTGTAAATCTGTTTTAGTTCTTTGTAGATTCTGGATATTAAACCTTTGTCAGATGGGTAGATTCAAAAATTTTTTCTATTCTGTTGGTTGCCGGATGACCCTAGTGATTGTTTCTTTTGCTATACAGATGCTCTCGAGTTTAATTAGATCCCATTTGTCTATTTTGGCTTTTGTTGCCAATGTTTTTGGTGTTTTAGTCATGAAGTCCTTGCCTGTGCCTATGTCCTGAATGGTTTTGCCAAGGATTTTTTGTCTAATTTGATTGCACTGTGGTCTGAGAGACTGTTTGTTATGATTTCCATTCTTTTGCATTTGCTGAGGAGTGATTTACTTCCACTATGTGGTCAATTTTAGATTAGGTGTGATGTGGTGCTGAGAAAAATGTATATTCTGTGGATTTGGGGTGGAGAGTTCTGTAGATGTCTATTAGGTCTGCTTGTTCCAGATCTGATTTCAAGTCCTGGATATCCTTGTTAATCTTCTGTCTCGTTGATCTAATATCAACCCTGGAGTGTTAAAGTCTTCCACTATAATTGTGTGCATGTCTAAGTCTCTTTGTAGGTTGTTAAGAACTTGCTTTATGCATCTGGGTGCTCCTGTGTTAGGTGTGTTTATATTTAAGATTGTTAGCTCCTCTTGTTGCATTGATCCTTTTACCCTTATGTAATGCCCTTCTTTGCCCCTTTTGATCTTTGTTGGTTTAAAGTCCACTTTATCAGAGACTAGGGTTGCAACCCCTGCTTTTTTTTTTTTTTCTCTCCATTTGCTTGGTAAATCTTCCTCTATCTCTTTATTTTGAGTCTATATGTGTCCTTGCATATGAGATGGGTTTCCTGAATACAGCACGCTGATGGGTCTTGACGTTTTATCCACTTTGCCAGTCTGTGTCTTTTGATTGGTGCATTTAGCCCATTTAAATTTTAGGCTAATATTTTTGTGTGTGAATTTGACACTGCCATTTTGATGCTAGCTGGTTGTTTTGCCCATTAGTTAATGCAGTTTCTTCATTGTGTCGATGGTCTTTACCACTTGGTATGTTTTTGGAGTGGCTGGTACTAGTTGTTCCTTTTTATGTTGAGTTTTTCTTTCAAGTGCTCTTGTAAGGCAGGCTTGGTGCTGATGAAATCTCTCAGCATTAGCTTGTCCGTAAAGGATTTTATTTCTCCTTTGCTTATGAAGCTTAGTTTGGGTGGATATGAAATTCTAGCCTGAAAGTTCTTTTCTTTAAGGATGTTCAATATTGGCCCCCCACTCTCTTCTAGCTTGTAGGGTTTCTGCCCAGAGATCTGCTATAAGTCTGATGGGCTTCCCTTTGTGGGTAACCTGACCTTTCTCTCTGGCTGCCCTTAGCAATTTTTCCTTCATTTCAACCCTGGTGAATCTGATGATTATATGCCTTCTTGAGGTTGCTCTTCTTGAGAAATATATTTGTGGTGTTCTCTGTATTTCCTGGACTTGAATGGTGGCCTGCCTTGCTAGGTTGGGGAAGTTCTCCTGTATAATATCCTGCAGAGTGTTTTCCAGCTTGGATTCTTTCTCCCCGTCACATTCTGGTACACATATCAAATGCAGACTAGGTCTTTTCACATAATCCCATATTTCTTGGAGACTTTATTCATTTCTTTTGACTCTATTTTCTATAATCTTGGGTTCTTGTTTTATTTAATTGAGTTGATCTTCAATCTCTGATATTCTTTCCTCTGCTTGATTGATTCTGCTATTGAAACTCGTGCATGCTTTGTGAAGTTCTCATGTTGTGTTTTTCACCTCCATCAAGTCATTTATGTTCTTCTCTAAGCTGGTTATTCTTGTTAGCATTTCATCTAACCTTTTTTTCCAGGTCCTTAGTTTCTTTGCATTGGGTTAGAACGTGTTCTTTTAGTTCAGAGAAGTTTGTTATTACCCACCTTCTGAAGCCTGCTTCTGTCAATTCACTGGACTCATTCTCCATCCAGCTTTGTTCCCTTGCTGGTGAGGAGTTGTGATCCCTTGGAGGAGGAGAGGCATTCTGGTTTTTGGTGTTTTCATCCTTTTTGTGCTAGTTTCTTCCCATCTTCATGGATTTATCTACCTGCGATCTTTGTAGTTGGTGACTTTTGGATGGGCTGTCTGAGTGGATGACATTTTTGTTGATGTTGAAGCTATTTCTTTCTGTTTTTTTTTAGTCTTCCTTCTAACAGGCCCCTCTGCTGCAGGATTGCCAGTCACCTGCGGGGACTGCAGAACAGCAAGGGTTGCTGCCGGTTTCTTCTTATCTTCGTTCCAGAAGGGTATCTGCCAAATGTCATTCAGAGCTTTCCTTTATGAGGTGCCTCTTTGGATATATGGGGGTCAGGGAGCTGCTTGAGGAGACAGTCGTGCTGTGTTGGGAGTTCCATTGTTCCATTCAGAGCTGCTGGGCGGGTACGTTTAAGTCTGCTGTAGTGGCAGTCATAACTGCCTGTTTTCCCAGGTGCTCTGTCCTGTGAAGGAGGGGCTTTATTTATAAGTTCCTGACATGCTGCTGCCTTTTTTCAGAGATGCCCTGCCCAGCAAGGAGGTAGTCTAGTCAGTCTGCCAGCAGAGGCATTGCTGAGCTGCTGTGGGCCCTGCCCAGCTGCTATGTAATCTTCTTTGCGGTTTTGTTTACAGAGATACAGTTAGTACCGCCTCAGTCGTGGCCGTCTGCCTCTGTAATGGTGGTCTGCCTTGGTAATGGCAGACCCTCTTGGTAGTGGCAGCCTGCCTCAGTCATATGCACAGTTTTATGCAAACATACTCACAAAGACATTTTTGTATATACTATATAATTGTCATTTCTGATATATGTGTATATGACAGATTTACAAATAGGCATTCATACTCTCCCAGACTTTGAGCTGACTATTGCAATGTCCAATCAATTAAACCCTTCCAAAAGGCAATTTTGTGCTTCCTTTAAGCCCCTCCTAGATAATTATCAAAGAATTTTAATTAGCAACAGGAAATTAATGATTTTTCACAAGTTATGTCCTGTAATGTCAGAGGGCATTACGGTATTTTAACCATAACAATGGCAAATCAAAGAAGTAAATCTTTAAAAATGAAATTTCACAGCTGGGTGCAGTGACTCACACCTGTAATCCCAGCACATTGGGAGGCCGCAGCAGGCGGATCACCTGATGTCAGGAGTTCGAGACCAGCCTGAGCAGCATAGAGAAACCATATTTCTACTAAAAATACAAAATTAGCTGGGTGTAGTGGTGCATGCCTGTAATCCCAGCTACTCAGGAGGCTGAGGGAGGAGAATCACTTGAGACTGGGAGGCGGAGGTTGCAGTGAGCCAAGATTGCTCTACTGCACTCCAGCCTGGAAAACAGTAGTGAAACTTTGTGTCAAAAAAAAAAAAAAGGAATTTCACAGCTTGTGCCAGGCTATAGCAGAAGATACTTTTGATGGTGGGGAGGTAACTGGCACCACTTCTGTCACTCCAGTCAGTGCTATCTCCTCCAGCTATGTAAAACAGGTCATCTGTAGAAGAGTTAAAATCTTGGATATTCTATTTTCTTCACTAAATCATCTCAGAGAGATAGTATACATCCTACTTTTAAATACTCCAAAATTTTATTTTTAGCTTTCCTTCTTTTCTTCCATCTTTCTTCAGAACTACCTCAAGCAGATAGATATGTTTAAATACCTTTCCAGAGAATAAGTGTATTCTATAACATTTTCTATAACTAAATTTGTAATTCTAAGATTACTTTTGATATTTAGAAACTTTCTCTGGCACAAGTTCTTAACTGTGGTTTATTTAAATTTTCTTATGACTTCTGAGCTTGTTTCCTTTTATTTCTTATTTGATAGCCACTTTTTAGCTAATTAACCATCATTAAGGTAAATCTTTATAAGCTTTAAGATATTTGGTCTATAGCTTTCAAAGAGTATAGGTGACAGTGCCTCATTAAACTGCCAAGCCAGTTTAATTAGAATTTTAAAATTAATCCCCAGCTGACTTTTTCCATATAGGAAGGAGCTCAAGGTAATCGCTCCCTTTCTTTACTCTCCCTTTGCTTACCCCCTACCAGTTATAGCTGTTTTTTCTCAAGCTTTTAAAGATATCTGCCCTTTTAATCTTTTCTGTGTCTTTCTTTGTTCCAGTGTTTGTATTGGATTCCTGAGAGAGAGCCTACATTTGGCGACTTATCCTTCTAAGATAACTGCCACAAACCCCTATCTCACTTTTAGATGCCTCTTCTTTGACCTTCTTTTCAATCTGTTTTATTCTTCTTTTAATTACTCTTACTATGAGTTATCTCATAGTTACCACATATTAAAAGCTGTATGAAGTTGTAGAGTAATAGTGGGACTAGTGCTTACATTGAGGTCCACCACATAAGGTTGTATAGTTTGTGCACTGCACAAAGATGACCAATCAAGAGGATAAGTCAAAGCTTAAATACAGCCTGTGGTCCACTCATCAAGCCATGTACAAATGGGGCTCTGTTAAGTCAGGGGAAAACCTTTTTCTAATCTGTGTAGTAGGCTAAATGGAGACTTCCATACAGTGATAGGAAAATATCTTATTTTTCCTAGTTAATCTCATTTACTTCACAGCCAAGAAGACAGAGGTGTAGGGGGAGGGTATTTCTTCCTCTCTGTCTGCCATAGATGACAACTTCTCAGTGGGTCCACCTCTCACTGGACAGGTGTGCCTAGTTTTTCCTGGAAGACCCTGGCCCTGGGCCTTCAGTTCTTCTTACCCAGCATTTCCCAATCTTAGCATGGTCAACATTGAGGCTGTCCTATGTGTTACAAGAAATCTTGGACTCTATCTACAAGATGCCAACAGCATCTCCTACCTCCTCCCCACAGCGTGACAACCAAAAATGTCTCCAGAAGTTGATAGGGCTCCCCAGGGAGCAAAATCATGCCAACTTGAGAACCACTTCTGTAGCTTAACAACTTGTCATCATTAATTACTGAATTTCCAATAAGAAATACACATTCTTTGATTGGCTTACATATTTTCAAATTTGAGGCATATAAGGAGATTTTCATTCAAAGTTGCATTTAGAATGCTTAGTTATATTTGAAAGTAAACACTCAGGCTCTTAAAGTTCTTAATTTATGTGGGTACATAGTAGGTGTATATATTTATGGGGTACATGGGATATTTTGATACAGGCATACAATGTGTAATAATCACATCAGGTTAAATGGGGTATCCATCACCTGAAGCATTGATCCTTTGTGTTACAAACAATCCAATATACTCTTTGAGTTATTTTTAAATGTACAATTAAATTTTGTTGACTATAGGCACCCTACTGTGTTACCAAACCCTACATCTTATCCATTCTTTCTATTTTGTTTGTGCCTTTTAACCATCCTTACTTCCTCTCTATTCCCTCACTATCATTCCCAGGCTCTGGTAACCATCATTCTATTCTTGATCTCCATGAGCTCAACTCTTAATTTTTAGTTCCCACAAATAAGTAAGAACATGCAAAGTTTGTCTTTCTTTACCTGGCTTATTTCAATTAATGTAATGACCTCCAGTTCCACCCATGTTATGGACAGGATCACATTATTTTTTATGACAGGATTTTTCTTTTTTGTGGCTGAGTAGCACTACGCTGTATCTATGTACCACATTTTCTTTATCCATTCACCTGTTGATGGACACTTAGGTTGCTTCCCAAACTATTGTGAGAAGTGCTGCAATAAACATGGGAGTGTAGATACTTCTTCTAAATACTTATTTCCCTTCTTTGGAGTATACAGCTAAGAGTAAGATTGCTAGATCATTTTCTAACTCTATTTTTAGTTTTTTGAGGAACCTCCAAACTCTTCTACATAGTGGTTGTACTAATTGCATTTTCATCAACAGTGTATGAGAGTTCCCTTTCTTCACATCCTTGCCTGTGTTTTGGATAACAGCCATTAATTATTGCCTGTGTTTTGGATAACAGCCGTTTTAACTGGAGTGAGATGATATTTCATTGTAGTTTTTATTTGCATTTATCTCATGATCAGTGATGTCGATCACTTTTTTGTGTACCTGTTTGCCATTTGTATGTTTCCTTTTGAGAAATACCTATTCAGATCTTTTGCCCGTTTTTAAAGTAGATTATTAGATTTTTTTCCTAGAGTTGTTTGAGCTCTTTATATATTCTGGTTATTAATTCCTTGTCAGACTGGTAGTTTGCAAATATTTTCTCCCATTCTTTGTCTCTTCACTTTGCTAATTGTTTCCTTTGCTGTGCAGAATCATTATAACTTGATGTGATCTCATTTGCTCACTTTTGCTTTGGTTGCCTGTGCTTGTCGGGTATTTACTCAAGAAATCTTTGCCCAATCCAAAGTCTTGGAGAGCTTCCCCAAAGTTTTCTTGTAGTAATTTCATAGTTTCATGTCTTTGATTTAATTCTTTAATCAATTTTGATTTGATTTTTGTATAGAGCAAGAGATAGGGGTATAGATTCATTCTTCTGCATATGGATACCCAGTTTTCCCAGCACCATTTATTGGAGAAATTGTCCTTTCCCCATTGTATGTTTTTGGCATGGTTGTCAAAAATGTTTACTGTAGATGTATGGATTTCTTTCTAGGTTCTCCATTCTGTTTCATTGGTCTGTGTGTCTGTTTTTAAGGCAGTACCATGATGTTTTAAGGTTACTATACTTCTGTAGTATAATTTGAAGTCAGGTATTGTGATTCCTTCAGTTTTGTTCTTCTTTCTTAGGGTAGCTGTAGCTATTTTAGGTCTTTTGTGTTTTCTATAAACAAGGATTGTTTTTTCTGTTTCTGTGAGGAATGTCATTGGTAGTTTGATGGGGATTGCATTTAATCTGTAGACTGCTTTGAATAGTATATGCATTTTAACAATATTGATTCTTCTAATGCTTGAACATCAAATAGCTTTCCATTTTTTGTGTCCTCTTCAATTCCTTTCTCCAGTGTTTTATAGCTTTCATTATAGAGGTCTTTCATTTATTTGGTTAATTTCTAGGTATTTAATTTTATGTGTGGCTACTATAATTGGAATTACTTTTTAAAATTTCTTTTTCAGATTGTTCTCTGTTGGCATATAAAAATGTTAATGATTTTTGTATGATTTTTGTATTCTACAACATTACTGAGTTTATCAGTTCTTACAGCTTTTTGGTGGAGACTTTAGGTTTTTCTAAATATAAGATCATATCATCTACAAACAATGATAATTTGACCTCTTTCTTTCAAATTTGGATGCCCTTTATTTCTTTCTCTTGTCTGATTGCTCTAGCTAGGACTTCTAGTACTATGTTGAATAATGTGGTAAAAAGTTAGTATCCTTGTCATGTCTCAGATCTTAGAAGGCTTTCACTGTTTTCCCACTCAGTATGATACCAGCTGTGGGTCTGCTGTATGCAACTTCTACTATGTTGATTGATGTTCCTTCTATATCCAGTTTTTTTAAGGTTTTTGTCACGAAGTGATGTTGATTGTATCATATGATTTTTCTGCATCTATGGAGATGAAATGATCATACATTTTTTTCTCCTTCAGTGTGTTGGTATGATGTATCACATTGACTTGCTGTGTTGAACCATCTTTGTGTCCCTGAGATAAATCCTATTTGTTTATAATGAATAATTTTTTAATGTGTTATTGAATTCAATTTGTTAGCATTTTGTTGAGGATTTTTGCATTAATGGTCATCAGAGATATTGGCCTGTAGGTTTCTTTTTTTGTTGGGTCTTTGTATGGTTTTGGTATTAAAGTGATACTGGTCTCATACAATGGGTTTGGAAGTATTCCCTCCTCCTGTTTCCTGGAATCATTCAAGTAGGATTGATACTAGTTCTTCTTTAAATATTTGGTAAAATTCAGCAGTGAAGCCATCAAGTCCTGGCTTTTCTTTGCTGAGAGACTTTTTATTAGAGATTTGATCTCATTACTTGTTATTGGTCTCTTCAGGTTTTGAATTTCTACATAGTTCAGTCTTGGTAGGTTTTATGTATCTAGGGATTTATCCATTTCTAGGTTTTCCAATTTATTGGCATATAGTTGCTCATGGTAATCTCTAATTACACTTTAATTTCTATGATATTGGCTGTAATGTCTCCTTTTTTTATCTCTGATTTTATTTATTTGGGCCTTCTTTTTTTCTTAGTCCAGCTAAAGGTTTATTTTATCTTTTCAGAAAACCAGCTGATCTTTTGTATTGTTTTCTTCATTGCAATTTCATTTATTTCTGCTCTGATCTTTATTATTTCATTTATCCTACTAACTTTGGGTTTTGTTTGCTCTTTTCTAGTTTTGAAGATGCATCATTAGGTTGTTAATTTGAAGTTTTTCTTCTTTTTTGATGTAGGCAGTTGTAGCTATAGACTTCCCTCTTAATACTGCTTTCACTGTATCCCATAGGTTTTGTTATGTTGTGTTTTCATTATCATTTGTTTCAAGAAATTTTTCAGTTTTCGTAATTTCTTTATTAATCCACTCATCATTGAGGAACATTTTTTTTTATTGTACTTTGGGCTCTGGGGTACATGTGCAGGATTGTTGCATAGGTACATACATGCAATGGTGGTTTGCTGTCTCCATATCACCACCCCCTGTGTCGCCTATGTCAGGCATTTCTCCCAGTGTTATCCCTCCCCATCCTTCTCACCCTCCACTGTCCCTCCCCTCCCCTCCACTCCGCCAACCTAGTCCAGTGAGTGTTCCCTTCCCTGTGCCCAAGTGTTCTCGTTGTTCATCACTCACCTATGAGTGAAAAGAAAACATGTGGTGTTTGGTTTTCTGTTCTTGTGTCAGTTTGCTGAGAATGATGGTTTCTAGATTCATCCATGTCTCTACAAAGGACACGAACTCATCGTTTTTTATGGCTGCATGGTATTCTATGGTGTATATGTGCCACATTTTCTTTGTCCAGTCTATCATTGATGGGCATTTGGGTTGATTCCAGGTTTTTGCTATCATAAACAGCACCACAACAAACATACGTGTGCATGTGTCTTTGTAATAGAACGATTTATAATCCTTTAATTTATATATGTTTGTAGAGTTTCCAAAATTCCTTTTGCTACTGATTTCTAGTTTTTTTTTTCACTGTGGTCAGAGAAGATACATGATATTGTTTCAATTTTTAAAGAATGTTTTAAGACTTGTTTTGTGACCGATCATATGGTCTATCCTTGAGAATGATCCATTTGCTGAGGAGAAGGATGTGTATTCTGTAGCTATTGGATGAAATGTTCTGTAAGTATCTATTAGATCCTTTTGATCTATAGTGCATATTAAGTCCAGTGTTTCTTTGTTGATTTTCTGTCTAGATGATCTGTTGAATGCTGAAGGTGAGGTGTTAAAGTCTCAGGCCATTACTGTATTGAGGTCTATCTCTTTAGCTCTCTATATATTTGCTTTATATATCTGGGTGCTCTAGTATTGGGTGTTTATATATTTACACTTGTTATCTACTCTAGCTGAATTAACCCCTTTTTTATCATATACTGACCTTATTTGTCTCTTTTTATAGTTTCTGTCTTGTAATCTAGTGTGTCTAATATAAGTATGGCTATTCCTACTCTTTTAAGGTTTTCATCAGCATGGAATATAATTTTCCATCCCTTTTTTTTTCAGTATATATGTGTCTTTATAAGTAAAGTGTGTTTCTTGCAGGTAACAGATTCTTAGGATTTTGTTTTCTTATTCGGCCACACTTTATCTTTTGATTGGAGAGTTTAGACCATTTACATTCAGTGTTATTATTGATAAGGACTTGTCCTGCCATTTCATTACTTGCTTTCTCATTGTTTTGTGGTTTTCTCTTTCTTCCTGGTTTTCTTTCATTGATGGTGGTTTTCTTGATGGTGTGTTTTAATTTATTGCTTTTTATTTTTTGTATATCCCTTCTATGTTTTTAAACTTGAGGTTACCATGAGGCTTGCAAATAATATCTTATAACCCATTATTTTAAACTGATGACAACACTGATTGCATAAACTAACAAATAACCAAAAGGAAAACTAATAAAAATTCTAAACTTTAACTTCATCTGTCCACTTTTTACCTTTTGCTTGTTTCTATTTATATCTTATTATACTGCCTGTGACTTGAAAAGTTGTAGTTTTTTTTTTATTGGTTCATCCTCTTGTCTTTCTACTTATCATATAAGTAGTTTGTATACCGTAGTTACACTGTTATAATAGTCTGTGTTTCTCTGTGTACTTACTACTACCACCTTCCAATTATTTCTTCCTCATTAATGTCCTTTTCTTTCAAATTGGAGAACTCCCTCTAGGACTTCTTGTAGATCAGGTCTGGTGTTGATGAAATTTCACAGCTTTTTTTTTTTTTTTGAGACCGAGTCTGGCTCTTGTCGCCCAGGCTGGAGTGCAGTGGTGATATCTGGGTTCACTGCAACCTCCGCCTCCTGGGTTCAAGCAATTCTCCTGCCTCAGCCTCCTGAGTAGCTGGGATTACCGGTACTCACCACCACACCTGGCTAATTTTTGTAGTTTTGGAAGAGACAGGGTTTTACCATGTTGGGTAGACTGGTCTCAAACTTCTGACCTCAAGTAATCCCCCTGCCTCGGCCTCCCAAAGTGCTGGGATTACAGGCATTAGCCACTGCTCCTAGCCCACAGCTTTTGTTTTCCTGGGAAAGTCTTCTCCTTTAGGTTTGAAGAATATTTTCTCTGGATACACTACTCTAGGGTAAAAGGTTTTTTCCTTCACTTTAAATATGTCATGGCATGCTCTCCTGGACTATAAGGTTTCCACTGAAAACTACTACTACTGGATGCATTAGAGCTCCATTATATGTTATTTCTTTTCCCTTGCTGCTTTTAGGATCCTTTCTTTATCCTTGCCCTTTGAGAGTTTGATATTAAATGACTTGAGTTAGTCTTTCAGTTAAAACTGCTTGGTATTCTGTAACCTTCTTGTACTTGAATATTGATATTTTCTCTACCTTTGAGAATTTTTCTGTTATACTTTTGAATAAACTTTCTACTGCTCTCTCTCTCTCTACCTCCTCTTCAAGGCCAGTAACTCTTAGATTTTCCCTTTTAAGGCTATTCCTAGATCTTGAAAGTATGCTTCATTCTTTTTTTTTTTTTAATCTCCTTTAACTGTATTTTCAAGTATCCTGTCTTCAAGCTCATTAATTCTTTCTTCTGCTTGATTAATTCTGTTATTAAGAGACTGATGCATTCTTCAGTATGTCAGTTGTATTTTTAGCTTTAGAATTTCTGCTTGATTCTTTTTAATTATTTCAATTTATTTGTTAACTTTATCTGATAAGATTACCAATTCCTTCTCTGTGTTATCTTGAATTTCTTCAGCACCACTATTTTGAATTCTCTGAATTCTCTGTCTGAAAGGCCACATATCTTTTTCCAGGATTGGCCCCCTAGTGCCTTGTTTAGTTTGTTTGGTGAGGTCATGTTTTCCTGGATGGTCTTGATGCTTGTGAATGTTTGTCAGTGTCTGGGCATTGAAGAGTTAGGTATTTATTACAGTTTTTGCAGTCCAGGCTTGTTAGTACCCATCCATCTTGGGAAGGCTTTCCAGGGATTCAAAGGGATTTCAGTGTTGTGATCTAAGTTTCTGGTCACTGCAGCTGTATCTGCACTCGGAGGCACCCCATGCCTAGTAACGCTGAAGTTGTTGCAGACTCTTAGAGGTACTACCTTGGTGGTCTTGGACAAAATCCAGAATTATCAGGATTAACAGGCAGAAGCTCTTGTTCTCTTCCCTTACTCTCTCCCATATGGAGCCTCTCTCTCTCTCTCTCTCTCTCTCTCTCTCTGCTAAGCTGCCTAGAGCTGGGGGTGGGGTGACATAAGCACCTCTGTGGCCATCACTACTGGGAATGTGTTGGGTCAGACCTGAAGCTAGCACATCTCTGGGTCTTGCCCAAGGCTCATTGTAACCACTGTCTGGCTACCACGTATGTTTGCTCAAGGATGTAGGGCTCTACAGTCAGCAAGTGGCAACGCAAACCAGGCTAGTGACCTTCCCTTTAGGGTGGCAAGATCCCCCAGGTCATAGTCAGGTCCAGAGATGCTGCTGTCCAGGAGCCAGGGCTTGGAGTCAGACACCTTAGAAATCTACCTGATGCTCTATTCTACTTCAGCTGAGCTGGTGCTGAAACCACCAAAGTCCTTACCACTCTTCCTTCCCTTTTTCCCAGGTAGAGGGATCTCTCCCCATTCCACCACTGCCACAGGCCCATGGGAGGTACTGCCTGGCTGCTGCCAACAACAGTCACTTAAGGCCCAAGGGCTCTTCAGTCAGCTTGTGGTGAGTGCTGCCAGGCCTGGAACTCACCCTTCAGGGCATAGGGCTCTTTTCCAGCCTAGGGCAGGTCCAGAAATGCCATCCAAGGGCCAAGGCCTGGAATCAGAGACCGCAAGAGCCTGCTTGGTGCTCTTCCCCACTGTGGCAAAGCTGGTACTCAAGCTGATTTTTGGTTCTTATGAAGGTGCTTTTTGTGTAGATCGTTATCAAATTTGGTGTTCCTGAGGGGAGGATGATCCGTGGAGACTTCTATTTGGTCATCTTGCTCCACCTCCTCTCCAACGTACAGACTTTTACGGTAGATCTGAATAATATGTCTTGTCTTTGTTACTGATTATATTGTGCTGATTAAAAATAACAACATTCACAATTGTATAACTGGTTTTTATACAAAAGTACCAGGAAGTAAGCATTTGGTCTTCTGGTGTTTCAAGAGATGAAATGGAAGCCAGAGAGATTTTGGTGTATCTCTAGTTATGACCAAATTTATACATGTCATTACTCCAAAAAGTACTACCAGCAAGTAATAAAATGATTTCATGGCATGTATAAATGGTGTCAAGGAAAATGGTAACTCCGAGAACTTCTGAGGGGAGAAAACAATGCTTTCAATTTTTTATGGCACATCCACAGGACCACGATTCACAATCCACAAAAGTCATTTGAAAAATATGTCCCATGAGACTTGCCCTTCATAGCAGTCTCTCAGGCATTTCACATTATTAGAACAGATACGACATTTTACATTCTTTTTGCTTCGTTTGTCTCTGTAGTCCTGCTGTTAGCATGGTGCTCTAGCGTGGCAGGAAGCTTTAGTGAAGCAGCTAAGAGGGTGGGCTCTGGAACTTCCTAGCTGTGCAGTCTTGGGCAAGTCACTTAACTTGTCTGTGTGTCTTCATCATCTACAACAGCAGTCCCCAACCAACCTTTTTGGTACCGGGGACCAGTTTCATGGAAGAAAATTTTCCACAGAACTGGGAGATGCAGGGGTGGTTTCTGGATGAAACTGTTCCACCTCAGATCATCAGACATTAGATTCTAATAAGGAGCACACAACCCAGATCCCTCACATGCACAGTTTGTCGATTCTATAAAATAAGAATAGAGAAACCACCTCTTAGAATTGTGCAGATTTATTTAATTCTTGTAAAAATATGCAGCACAATTTCTAGCACCAACATAGCATTTAACCAAAGTCATCTATTATTATAGTAGATGATGAATAACTATTGAGTCAATAAAAAGAATGAGGTCCATGGTCATGTAAATAGGCATCATCCTTCTTAATTCGGGTTCACATGTTAGAGGTAAGTTTAACTTTTGATTTTCTTTAAAACATTTTATTGAAGAATGTAGCCTTTTTTTTTTTTTTTCAGATGCTGTCTTTGCAGGTTCCATGCCTACCATGGCAAGCATCAAGCTGTCTACACTTCATCCCATTGTGAATCATCCACATTACGAGGATGCAGACTTGAGGTTGGTGGCTGATGAATATTCATCTAGACTCACTTGCTATTAATTCTTAGGAAGTGGGAACATTTTTACACACACATACACACAAAGTCATCCTCATTTTAATGCTAGAAGTTAAAAAAAAATTAAAAGTAACTAACTATCCAGAAATGGTAATACACACCTCTTGCCTCTGAAGCAAGCAGACCTCTGAAAACTGAAAAAAGCAAAACCCAGTTTTTCCCAAAGTGGTAACTGTGTCACATATTTATGATGTGTGTGTGTATTCCAGTAAGGGTCCTAGGTAGTTGGAAGAGGAGGTAGGATGGATTTTACTCACAGCCATGGTTTGCCAACCCCTACTCTATACCACAAGCCCCACTCTGATTTAAGAAATGATTTCTAGATCTTACTGGTGGCCAATGACTAGCTTTTTGTGACAGCTAGAAAAGTACATTAAAGTTGCTATTATATTTTACATGTTTTAATGAAAATTTAGAGTATTTTTGCCAGCCAATTATGAGAACTCCAGTTTCCACTGAAGTCTAAAAGTTTGCTGGTTTAAAAAATTATTTTGATTATACTAGCAGTTGTCAGCCTAATCTTTTCTCAAAGTGGATTTTTGGCCTCTTGTTAGAGGCAAATCTTTAAATTATTTTAAAGTTTCAGGTCTGCTGTCTAGGAGCCAGGGCCTGGAGTCAGACGCCTTAGAAATGTACCTGATGCTCTGTTCTACTGCAGTGAACTGGCATGGAAACCACTGTGGTGACTGAGCATACTGTATGCTTGAAATTCTAAGCAACATCCAATGCATAAATGATAATTTGTCAGGACTTTATAAGAGCGCCCAGTTATGGTAAAATCACCCATTGTGTCATATTTCGGTGACCATCCCCATTTCTCAAGATTCTGTGGAGGTGCTTTTCCTACCTGTTCTGACATCCTGGATGCCCACTGTCTAAGTGTTCTACCTGATACGCTCAGCTTCAATTCATGTGTTTGTCAGAGCTCCTGTGGATGAAATTAAGCATTGAAAGATATGTTTTCACTACATTCAGTTTCTCTCAGAATATATTCTCTGATAACTCTGTGAATTATGAGTAGCAAATTTTATCCTGACCTGCTCTCTGCTGCCCTGTGTAACTTTAGACTAGTTTATACACTAATAAGCAGTATATGCAAAATTAAAACTGCTGTAAGTTTTATTACATTCAAAATATAAGTAGGAATGTGGAAACTGCCACCCCCAAAATAGTTGATGCTGTTTTGAGTCATGTATATCAACATTCTATCCAGTGAGTATTGACATTTCAATTTGCTAGTAAGATTTTTTTAGTCTATTCTGTTATCATTTATATTAAAATCTTTTATTGTTTAAATTTGTAGGGCCCGGACAAAAATAGTTTATTCTACATATAGTCGAAAATCTGCCAAAGAAGTAAGAGATAAATTGCTGGAGTTACATGTGAATTATTATGTTTTAGAAGAGGCATGGTGTATTGTGAGAACTAAGTGAGTATTAACCCTATGCTATTTGATATGGTATATTTTTAAGCCAAAAATGTTTTACTTTATTACAGTAGTCCTGATTCTTTAAGAATTTTTATTTTAAATTCGTTAAAATATTATCCTGGTACCTTAGTTTAAATTATTTCATCTAGAGAAATAAAATCATACTATCAATGAAGTAGAACTTAATTCCAAACATTATTGTATATTTTAATATCCTGATTTTTCAATTTAATTAACATCTTCCACTTAGCTTTATTCATAATTTTTGAAATATTTATGAAAATTTTTTAGATATCTGAAATATGGATTTGACTTTACAACAAAGTGAGATATTAGTATTCTGTACTATAGCTGAATTATATTGGATTTGTAAGACTTAAAAGTGACAAAACCCAAAATGTCATAAGAAAAACATTCCTAATTAAAATTTTTAAATATCAGAATTTTGAATCTCTAAAAGTCATAAAATTCTAAGATGTGTAATGGATCTTTTGAGACCTTTGTTTAGACTCCTAAGCAGAGATATTAGCTGCTGCACATGACAGGAAATTCAGGCACATTAATTGTCTCCTAGAACAACACATTGGCAATCAGAAGAACAAAACAGGTTCTACAGTAACTTCAATATATCATTTACAATGTGCAGAAAGTTTCAGAGATGCAAACTAAAATGAGAAAGTATGACCAATAATCTGAAAAAAATAAGCTAACATAAATCAATTCAAGTAGGTCCAGATGTTGGATTTAGCAGCCAAAGACTGCAAAGCGACTACTACAGATAGGTTCAAAGGCTTAAGAAAAATATAGTCAATGAATTAAAAGAAAACATGGTATCCATGAGTGAAGAGATATGGAATCTCAGCAGGGAAATAGAACACTCTAGCCCCCATGGAAATTCTAGAGCTGAAAAGTATAATAAATGAAATGAAAATTATTTAAATATACTCAACAACAAGTTTGAGATGAAAACAGAACATTTGAACAGAAAATCCAGTGAATTTGAAGGCAGATCAAGAGAAAATAGTTAATCAAAAGAACAGGAACCAAAAAGATTGAAAAATAAATAACCAAAGCCACAGACCTATGTAACATTAAATAGTTCAACACATGCATAATTTTAGTACTAGACATAATGAAAAAAGGAACATGACAGAAAAAATACTGAAGAAATGTTGGCAAAAAATTTCTCAGGTTTAATAACCACTATTAACTTAGAGATCTGCTAAGCTCAACAAATCCAACTGGGTTAAGCCTAACAAAAACCAAAGCAAGGCATATTATAGTCAAAATGGTAAAATCAAAGATTAAGAGAAAAATCTTGAAAATAAGAGAAAAAATGATATGCTATATAAACAGCTGACTTCTTAACATAAATAATGGAAATCAACAGACAGACACTGGAATGATAATTCAAAGTGCTAAAGAAGAAAAATCAAGAATTCTATATTTAATGAAATTATATTTTTAAAATGAAGGCCAAAAATATTTTTCAGATCAACAAAATCTAAGAAAATTTTTTGGTAACAGATTTATACTTCAAGATGGACAAGAAGTTCTATAAGTGATGAGAAATGATGCCAAATGGTAACTCAGATATACAAGAAATACTGAAATGTGCTGGAAATGGTAAATGTGTAGATATTAATCAGTATACATTTTTCTTCTCTGAAAAATCTTTAAAAGACATTGTTTAAGTTAAAGGTGATACCATAATATTTTTTAGTTTATAACAAAAATTAAATATACATGATAATAGCATAAAAATTGAGTAAATGGAAATGTATATTTACTAGAAATAACCCAATTTAAATGGTAAGTAAGTCATGATATGTTAAAAATGATTATTGTAATCCCTAGCAAAACCACTCAAAAAAGAAATAAAACAGTGCGGAAAATAAGAGCATAATGGCAAGCCTAGACATGGATGAGCCTGGATACATTAAGTGAAACAAGTCAGCCATAGAAAGATGAATAGTGCATGTGGAAGCTAAAAGAAGTAGCCCATAGAAGTAGAGTAGAATTGTGGTCATTAGAGGCTGAGTGGGAAGGGTAGGGAGGAGAAGAGGATAAGGAGAGGTTGGTTAAGAGATACAAAATTATAGACGGAAGAAATAAGTTCTAGTGTTCTCTGGCACTGTAGAGTGAATATTAGTTAACAGTAATTTATCATATATGTCAAGAAAGCCAGAACAGAGGATTCTGAATGTTCCCAACACAAAACAGACAGTAAACATTTGAGGTGATCCTAATTACCCTGATTTGATCATTACACATTGTAATCATGCATTGAAATATCACTGTATACCCCATAAATATGTACAACTATTACTTGTCAACTGAAAATTGAAGGGGAAAAAACCTAAACATATAAGTAACCTAAGACCCAGCAATTGTACTGGGCATTTTTTCCCAGAAAGATGAAAAGTTGTGTTCATACAAAATTCTGTAGAATAATGTCTATAGCAGCCTTATTTGTAACAGCTGAAACCTGAAACAACTCAGATGTTTTTCACAAGGTGAATGGTTAAGCTAATAGTGATCCATTTATACAATGGAATTCTGCTCAGCAATAAAAAGGATCAAACTATTCATACACGCAGGAACCTGGATGAATCTCCAGAGAATTATTTGAATGAAGAAAAGACAGTCCCCAAAGGTTACATACTATATGATTCCACTTATATAACTGTCTTCAAATGACAAAATTATAGAAATGGAGAATGATTTGTGGTTGTGATGGGATAGGGTGGGGTGGTAGTATGGGGGAAGTATAGTATGTGTGGCTATACAAGGAATCTCTGTGGTGATGAAAATGCTCTTTATCTCCATTCTATCAATGTAAATAATCTAGCTGTGATATTATACAATGTTCAAGATGTTACCATGGTGGGGGACACTCTCTAAAGACTGTACAAGAGCTACTTGTATTTTCTCTCACTTAATGTGGATCTCCAAATGTATTGAAATAAGAGAGTTTTTTTAAACAAAAGAGCACAATAGCAAGCCTGTATCAAACCATATCAGTAATTTCAAAGTGAAAGAGGACTAAACTCTCCAAACAAAAGGCAGACACTGGCATACTGAATACAAGAGCAAAACCTATTTATAGGCTGCCTGCAAGAGGTGCATTTTAAACACAAATATGTATATTGGCTGAAGGAGAAAGAATGGCAAAAATATCATTTGAATAAATATAAGAAATCTGAAGTGAAATGTATAAATATCAGATAAGATAGATATTAAGACAGAATAATACTAGAGACAACTATGTTTTATAATGCAAAATAGTTCGGTACAGGAGAAAGATACAATAATCTGAGTGCATATGAACATAAAAGAGAATTTCAAAATATATAAAGCAAAAATTGACAGAACCCAAAAGGAAACAAGATAAAAATGAAATTATTAAAATCACTCAATCCAAAAGAATGCAGAAAAAGTGGGAAAGGATGACAAAGATCAGATGGAACAAACAGAAAACACCAAGATGATAGACTTACACCTAACCATATCAATTATCACATTAAGTGTAAATGGACTTGTGGTAGGCTGAATAATGAGGCCCCCATGATGACCATATCCTAATTCCTAGAAATTGTGAATTATGTTACTCACATGGAAAGAGGAAATCTGCAAATGTGATTAAATCAATGTTCATGAGATGTAGAGATTATCCTTATTATCCAGGTAGGACAAATGTAATCACGAAGTCTTTATAAGAGGAGGCAAAAGAGTAAGAGAGAGAAACAGTGATGTCATGATAGAAGCAGAAGTTGGAGTGATAGAGGGCCACAAGCCAGGGAATGAGGCCAGTGTCTAGGAGCTGGAAAAGGCAAGGAAGTGGATTTTCTTCTAGGGCTTCCTGAAGGATTAGAGGCCTGCCAACATCGTGATTTTAGACTTATGATCTCCAAAACTGAAAGAGAATAAATACATGTTGCTTTAAGCAACTGTTTGTGGTAATTTGTTATAGCAGCAATAGGAAACTAATACAGCTCTAAACACCACAAATGAAAAGCAAGAATTGTCAGATTGTCCATAGCAAAGCAAGACCATACTATAGGAAACTTTCAAGAAATTTATTTAAATATAAAGAAACAAAGATGTTAAAAGTTAACAGGACAAGGACAGGTGATGCTACTACTAGTCAGTGAAAGCTGAAGTGGCTATGATAATATCAAAGTACATTTGAATGCTAAGACTATTATCAAGGTTAAATAAAGATTTTTAAATGAAGAAGGGATCTATATTTCAAGAGGATGTAGCAACCCTGAACATTTATGCACCCAGATAACAGGGCATCAGATATATGAAGCAAACTGATAGAACTTTAGGAAAAAATAGACAAATCTACAATATGGTTAGAAATTTTAATAGCCTTCTCTAAATAATTTGTAGAACAAGTAAAAAGAAATTTAGCATGAATACAGAAGACTTGAATGATGCCATCAACCAACATAAGCTAATTGATATTTATAGTACACACCACCCTACAACAGCAAAATAGACATTCTTTTCAAGCACACATAGACTATTTATCAAGACAGACCATATTTCTAGGCCACAAAACAAGTATTGACATACTTAAAATACTTTAGATCATGTAAAGTAAAATCTCTGACTACAATAAAATTAAATTAGAAATCAGTAACAGAATTATATACTGAAATTCTCTCAAATGTTTAGAAACTAAGTAATCCACTTTCAGGTAATCCATGGTGAAAAAGAAACAAAAAGAGGGGTAGTTTCAACATATTTGAATCTAAGGGAAAATGAGAACACAAATTCCACTATTTGTGGGATACAGATGCAGCAGTAGAGAGATTTGTTTTTATGTTGAATGCCTATAATAGAAAAAGAAGAAAGGCATCATATCAGTCACTCAGCTTCACCTTAAGGAACTAGAAAAAAAGAACAAGCAGCCCACCCCCACAAAGACCAGCAATCTGAAACACTCTGACTTCAGAGTTTGCAGCAAGTGCAGCTGGACCTGGGACAGTCGAGCTCTGTGGAGGGAAGGGTGTCCACCATTACTGAGGCAGTCCACCACTACTGAGGCAATCTGCCACTACAGAGGCAGACTGGCATTACTGAGGCAGACCTCTACTACTGAGGCAGTACCTCTGTAAATAAAACCGCAAAGAAGATTACACAGCAGCTGGCAGGGCCTGTGGCAGCTCAGCAATGCCCCTGCTGGCAGACTGTGACTAGATTACCTCCTTGCTGGGCAGGGGATCTCTGAAAAAAGGCAGCAGCACATCAGGAACTTATAAATAAAGCCCTACCTTCCCAGGACAGAACACCTGGGAAAAGAGGCAGTTATGAGTTCCGCTGCAGCAGATTTAAATGTACCTGCCCAGCAGCTCTGAATGGAACAACAGAGCTCCCAGCACAGCACCTGAGTTCTGATAAGGGACAGACAATCTCCTCAAGTAGCTCTCTGACCCCTGTGTGTCGAAAGAGGAGAGCTCTGGCTGACATCTTTGTCCCAGAAGGGTACACGCCAGATAGCAGAAGAAACTGGCAGCAACCCTTGCTGTTCTGCAACCCCTGTGGGTTATTCCCAGGCAAGCAGGGTCTGGAGTGGACCTCCAGTAGTCCTGCAGCAAAGGGTCCTGACTGTTAGAAGGAAAACTGAATAACAAATAACCTTAACATCAGCAAGAAGGATGTCCACTCAGAGACCTCATCCGAAAGTAACCAACTTCAAAGACCGCAGGTAGATAAACCCACGAAGATGGGAAACCAGCACAAAAAGGATGAAAACACCAAAAACCAGAATGTCTCTCCTCCAAGAGATCACAACTCCTCACCAGCAAGGGAACAAAGCTGGATGGAGAATGAGTCTGAAGAATTGACAGAAGCAGGCTTCAGAAGGTGGGTAATAGCAAAGTTCTCTGAGCTAAAAGAACATGTTCTAACCCAATGCAAAGAAACTAAGAACCTTGAAAAAAGGTTAGATGAAATGCTAACTGGAATAACCAGCTTAGAGAAGAACGTAAATGACTTGGAGCTGAAAAACACAACGTGAGAACTTCGCAAAGCATACACAAGTTTCAATAGCCGAATCGACTAAGCAGAAGAAAGGGTATCAGAGATTGAAGATCAACTCAATTAAATAAAACAAGAGGTAAGATTAGAGCAAATAAGTGAAAATAAATGAACAAAGCCTCCAAGAAATATGGGATTATGTCAAAAGACCTAATCTACATTTGATGTGTGTACCAGAATGTGATGGAGAGAATGAATCCAAGCTGGAAAACACTCTGTAGGATATTACACAGGAGAACTTCCCCAACCTAGGAAGGCAGGCCAACATTCAAGTCCAGGAAATACAGAGAACACAAAGATATTCCTCAGGAAGAGCAACCCCAAGGCCCGTAATCATCAGACTCACCAGGATTGAAATGAAAAAATGCTAAGGGCAGCCAGAGACAAAGGTTGGGTAACCCACAAAGGGAAGCCCATCAGACTCACAGCAGATCTCTCGGCAGAAACCCTACAAGCCATAAGAGAGTGGGGGCCAATATTCAATATCCTTAAAGAAAAGAACTTTCAACCTAGAATTTCACATCCAGCCAAACTAAGCTTCAAATGCGAAGGAGAAATAAAATCTTTTACGAACAAGCTAATGCTGAGAGATTTCATCACCACCAGGCCTGCCGTACAAGAGCTCCTGAGGGAAACACTAAACATGGAAAGGAATAACCAGTACCAGCCACTCAAAAAACATACCAAGTAGTAAAGACCATCGATACAATGAAGAAACTGCATCAACTAATGGGCAAAACAACCAGCTAGTACCAAAATGGCAGGATCAAATTCACACATAGGAATATTAACCTAAAATGTAAATGGGCTAAATGCCCCAATCAAGAGACACAAACTGGCAAATTGGATAAAAAGTCAAGATCCATTGGTGTGCTGTATGCAGGAAACCTATTTCACATGCAAGGACACACACATGCTCAAAATAAAGGGATGGAGGAAGATTTACCAAGCAAATGGAGAGAGAGAAAAAAAAAAGCAGGAGTTGCAATCCTAGTCTCTGATAAAGTGGACATTAAACCAACAAAGATCAAAAGAGACAAAGAAGGGCAATACATAATGGTAAAAGGATCAATGCATCAAGAAGAGCTAACTATCCTAAATATATACTCACCCAATACAGGAGCACCCAGATACATAAAGTAAGTTCTTAATGACCTACAAAGAGACTTAGATTCCCACGCAGTAATAGTGGGAGACTTTAACACTCTACTATCACTATTAGGCAGATCAATGAGACAGAAGATTAACAAGGATATCCAGGACTTGAACTAGATCTGGACTAAGTGGACCTAATAGACATCTACAGAACTCTCCACCCCAAATCCACAGAATAAACATTTTTCTCAGCACCACATTATGTTTACTCTAAAATTGACCACATAATTGGAAGTAAATCACTCCTCAGCAAATGCAAAAGAATGGAAATCATAACAGACAGTCTCTCAGACCACAGTGCAATCAAATTAGAACTCAGGATTAAGAAACTAACTCAGAACCTCACAACTACATGGAAACTGACCAACTGGCTCTTGAATGTCGACTGGATAAACAAAGAAAGGAAGGCAAAAATAAAGATGTTCTTTGAAACCAATGAGAATGAAGAAACAACATACCAGAATCTCTGGGACACATTTAAAGCAGTGTCTAGAGGAAAATGTATAGCAATAAATGCCCACACGAGAAGCAAAGAAAGATCTAAAATTGACACCCTATCATCAAAATTGAAAGAGCTAGAGGAGTAAGATCAAAAAAACTCAAAAGCTAGCAGATGGCAAGAAATAACTAAGATCAGAGCAGAACCGAAGGAGATAGAGACACAAAAAACCCTTCAAACAAGTCAATAAATCCAGGAGCTGGTTTTTTGACAAGATCAGCAAAATAGACTTCTAGCCAGATTAATAGAAAAGAGAGAAGACTCAAATAGATGCAATAAAAAATGATAAAGGGGATATCACCACTGATTCCACAGAAATACAAACTACCATCAGTGATTACTACAAACAACTCTATGCACATAAACCAGTATACCAGGAAGAAATGAATAAATTCATGGACACTTGCAACATCCCAAGCCTAAACCAGGAAGAAGTTGAAACCCTGAATAGACCAATAAAAAGTCCAGGTCCAGATGACATCACAGCTGAATTCTACCAGACATACAAAGGGGAGCTGGTACCACTCCTTCTGAAACGATTTTAAACAATACAAAAAGAAGGAATCCTTCCCAAATCATTTTATGAGACCAGCATCATCCTGATACCAAAACCTGGCAGAGAACCAACAAAAAATGTTCAGGCCAATATCCATGATGAACATAGATGCAAAAATCTTCAATAAAATACTGGCAAACCTATAGCAACAGCACATCAAAAAGCTTATCCATCACGATCAAGTAGGCTTCATCCCGGGGATGCAAGGCTGGTTCAACATGCGCAAGTCTACAAATGTAATTCACCACATAAATACAACCAAAGACAAAAACCACATGATTATCTCAATAGATACAGAGAAGGCATTCTACAAAATTCGACAGCCCTTTCTGCTAAAAACTCTCAGTAAACTACGTATTGATGGAACATACCTCAAAATAATAAAAGCTGTTTACCACAAACCCACAGCCAATATCATACTGAATGGGCAAATACTGGAAGCATTGCCTTTGAAATCTGGCACTAGGCAAGGAGACCCTGTCTTACTGCTCCTATTCAATATAGTATTGGAAGGTCTAGCCAGAGCAATCAGGCAAGAAAAAGAAATAGAGGGTTTTCAGTTAGGAAAGCAGAAAGTCAAATTGTCTCTATTTGCAGATGACATGATTGTATATTTAAAAGACCTCATCATCTCAGCCCAAAATCTCCTGAAACTAATAAGAAACTTCAGCAGTCTCAGGATACAAAATCAATGTGGAGAAATCACAAGCATTCCTATACACCAATAACAGACTAACAGAGAGCCAAATCAAGAACAAACTGCCATTCACAATTGCTACAAAGAGAATAAAATACCTAGGAATACAACTAATAAAGGATGTAAAGGACCTCTTCAAGAAGAACTACAAACTGCTGCTTCGGGAAATAAGAGAGGATACAAACAGATGGAAAAACGTTCTATGCTCATAGTTAGGAAGAACCAATATCATGAAAATGGCCATACTGCCCAAAGTAATTTATAGATTCAACACTATCTCCATCAAGCTACCAATGACCTTCTTCACAGAACTGGAAAAAACCACCTTAAACTTCATATGGAACCAAAAGAGAGCCTGCATAGCCAAGGCAATCCTAAGCAAAAAGAACAAAGTGGGAGGCATCACACTACCTGACTTCAAACTATACTACAGGGCTACAGTAATCAAAACAGCATGGTACTGGTACCAAAACAGAGATATAGACCAATGGAACAGAACAGAGGCCTCAGAGGCAACACCACACATCTACAACCATCTGATTTTTGACAAACCTGATAAAAACAAGCAATGGGGAAAGGATTCCCTATTTAATAAATGGTGTTGGGAAAACTGGCTAGCCATATGCAGAAATCGGAAATGGGATGCCTTCCTTACATATTATACAAGAATTAAC
>CAUYLG010053766.1:0-109520 GCA_963573385.1 Cacajao melanocephalus | reverse complement strand
TGCTGATAGCACTTTTACCCTTTCATGGGTTTTGAACGGTCTAAAATGAACATCAAGAACCCAAGTTTAATATACAGATTATATAAATGAATGAATGCCGACATAAATCAACTGAGTTAAGCAATTTCAATTTTGGAGCCACAGAATTTATAACAAGAATCCTGTCACTAATTTTTCCTTTTTTTTGCTTTTCCCCCTTCTCTTGTAGTACAACATAGCAATGGGAACCTTACCTTTTAAAATGACATGGGCTTAGGTTCAAGTCTTGGGTCCACTGCTTTATAAGCTATATGGCCATGGCACGTTTCTTCTTTTGGGCATGAAAGCTGTATTTGTGGGTTTTTTTTGAGATACGGTTTTTGCTGTTACCTGGGCATTGCAGTGATGTGATCATGGCTCACTGCAGCCTCCACCTCCTGTGCTCAAGAGATCCTCTCACCTCAGTCTCCCAAGTAGCTGGGACTACAGGTATGTGGCTAATTTTTAAAAAAATGTTTTTGTAAAGACAAGGTTTCACCATGTTGCCCAAGTTTGTCTTGAACTCCCAGGCTTAAGCGATCTGTCCACCTTGGCCTCCCAAAGGATTACAGACCAACTGGACCCGGCCTGAAAACTGTATTTGTAGATAGAGTTTTCCTCTGTCATCCAGGGCTGGAGTGCAATGGCACGATCTTGGCACACTGCAACCTCTGCCTCCCAGGTTCAAGTGATTCTTGTGTCTCAGCCTCCTTAGTAGGTGGGATTTCAGGCATATGCCACCATGTGCTGCTAATTTTTGTATTTTTAGTAGAGATGGGGCTTTGCCTTATTGGCCAGGCTGGTTGATGTTGGGATTCACTCTGCGTGGCTGGCAAAATATTAAGGGAAATATTAGGGAAAGTTTATAAGATATAGTCTCTAACCTTTTGGAAGGGAAGGCTGAAAGGTTTTCATTAACTTATAAAATGGTCTGAAGGCAGCCAGTTCTTATGTCAGAGCATTAAGTCAAAAGGTAGATTAAGGATAATGAAAGCTTCCCCAGTGAAGTTTGTTTACCCCACATCCCTTTGCCCCTACTCTAACTGTTTACTCATGTAAACAGTGTGCTGATGGTCTTCTCAAGGGAAGGTGGAAGGGGATTTACCCGTTAACAGTGTTTATTCTGGGCCCTGGAACCAAGACCTTTTATCACTCATAAAATCGCTCTTTTAACCATGTTAATTATCCACAAGCATGTTGACTTAGAACCTCCGTTATTAAATCTACACTGAATAAATGAGAGGAGGATCAGGGAGTCATGGTTGGTTAGCTACAATCGCCCTCGGAAAGCAGTTGGTGACCATCCCTAGCCCACTCAGATTCACTGTATTCTAGAGTATGTGAGTGCATTTTATTCATCTGTCAAGTCAGGGTCTGAGGACAGACCTCTGCAGGTGGTGATCAACGTCTCAGGTCTCAAACTTGAAAGCTGTATTTTTTTTTTTCAAGATGGAGTCTTGCTCTTTTGCCCAGGCTGGAGTGCAGTGGCGCAATCTTGGCTTGCTGCAGCCTCTGCTTCCAGCTTCAAAAAATTCTCCTGCCTCAGGCTCCCAAGTAGCTGAGATTACAGACCCCTGCCACCATGCCTGGCTAATTTTTGCATTTTTAGTAGAGATGGGGTTTCACCATGTTGGCCAGGATGGTCTCAAATTCCTCACCTCAGCTTATCCGCCTATCTTAGCCTCTCAAAGTACTGGGATGACAGGTGTGAGTCACCTCTTCTGGCCGAATGCTGTATTTTAAAATAGAGAATGGTGATACTATGTTACTTAGCATAGTGTCTGTCATATAGCTAACTATTATTAGTTTTCCTTGTGGTTTTTTTCCCTGTGCTGTTTTTTCAACAGTTCCTATGAATCCTCTTGGCACTGGGCACATTCTTCATCATTGCACTAACATTCTCTATGAGTTAGCTCTTGCTGTGTAACAAGGCTTTTCAACATTTAGCTCATGGATCTACGGGTGAATTGGGCAGCTCTGCTGATCTTGGCTGGGCTTACATATTTGGTGGCCAGCCAGCTATAGGTTGGTTTAGGATGGTCTCAGCTGGGATAACTGAACTCTGTTCTTCATGGGGTCTCTCATCCTTCAAGAAGCTAGCCTGGGATTGTCCCTTCAGGGCTCAGTGCAGACATCCCTTCCATGGGGAGGCCCTCCCATTAGATTTGGTCTCCCCATTGGCCACTCTGAGCTGCTCTTAATCATTCCTTTTGTAATGAGATGGGAAGGAAGTGTGCGCAGGAGGCATCTCATAAAAGCATCTAATTATTTTTTTTTTTTGAGATGGAGTCTTGCTCTGTCGCCCAGGCTGGAGTGCAATGGTGCGATCTTGGCTCACTGAAACCTCTGCCTCCTGGTTTCAAGTGATTCTCCTGCCTCAGACCCCTGAATAGCTGGGACTACAGGCATGTGCCACCATGCCTGGCTAATTTTTGTATTTTTTAAAGTAGAGACAGGGTTTCACCATGTTGGCCAGGCTGGTCTCGAACGTCTGACCTCAGGTGATCTGCCTGCCTTGGCCTCCCAAAGTGCTGGGATTACAGGTGTGAGCCAAGCACCCTGCTGGCTTGTTCTTATGGTGATCAGTGAAAACAGGCTCAGAGTGACTTCTGGCCACATGACAGAACTGGCATTCTGACCTATGCCAATGCAGTTTCATCTTTGTAATCAACGTCCCTGCAATGATTTCCACACATTAGTGTGTTTAAGAATGTCCTGGGATGGCTTGTTATAAATGCAGATTTCCAACCTTCACTTGCAAAGATTCTGACTCTAGGTCTTAAGTGCAGTGCAGAAAACTGCATATTTATTTATTTATTTATTTATTTAAATTTTAGACAGCATCTTCCTCTGTGGCCCAGACTGGAGTGCAGTGGCTCCATCTCAGCTCATTGCAACGTCCACCTCCTGGGCTCAAGCCATTCTCCCACCTCAGCCTCCTAAGTAGCTGGGACTACAGGCACGTGCCACCATGCCCACTAATTTTTGTAGAGACAGGGTTTCACCATGTTGCCCAGGCTGGTCTTGAACTCCCGGGCTCAAGTGATCCACTCGCCTCGGCCTCCTAAAGTGCTGGGATTACAGGTGTGAGCCGGCCTAGGAAACTGCATTTTTTAACAAGCACCTCCTGGAAAGCAGTGAGAGGAGCTGTGTGTTTGTGGGAGTGGCACTGAAGTGGGAGTCAGGAGACCTGGGTCTCTACCTGCTGGCTCTGGGAGGGGCTTCCATGGATGGATGTTCCCTGAGACTGGACACCTCCTGCCTGGCGAGATGGCAGGCGACAAGAAGGCAGCCAGTCCTGCAGCTCAGCAGCTCACACTCCAGTGAGCACGTTTGGGAGGTGATGGGATTGGATTTTTAGAGGTTACTGGCTGTGGCCAGTGGGCTGAAGCCAAGAAGCAGTGACATTCTGTTTGCCTGATTAGAGTTTGTTCTTTTATTAAAACATTGAGCCAACATAAACAAATTGGGACATTTCAAGTTATAATATGATTTCTGGCATCTCTCGAAGTCAGAAGATTGGGTGACTCTGGGACTGTGCTGCTGCATGAGCAAGAGGCTGGAGTTGAGCTGGGCCTGGCCCTGCTCAGTTTGCCACAGTCCTCACCACTCCCTGTTGTCTTCCCTGCCACCCACTCGTTTATGGGTTGCTTTAGCCTTGGGGCTGTGTGAGGGTGAGTCCCTGGACTTCCTGGTGTTCAGAGGCCCTCCACGCTCTGGCTCGGAGATGGTAGGTTTCCTCCAGCTGCACTTGACCCACATTTGCACACTCTTCCATCCTCTCTCCATCCTTTCCCCATGCTCTCTCTGTTCCCTTCCCCTCAACTGCGAGCTTTTTTCTGATACATAACTGTGGTGGTATGGCAAGACCACAGGCTCTGGGTTCCATTCCCCACTGAGTGGCCCTGGGCAAGTTAGGTAACTCTCCATTAACTAACCTTAGCTTTCACCTCTGTAAAACAGGGGGAGCACTTCTCACCCACTCCTGATATTTCCTTCCTTGTAGAGGGGGCATCTGTCAACATGCTTGGCCTGGCCCCAACCCGATTTTCCCCAGGGAGGAGGGGGTCACTTGTGTGAGTGGCGCGCCTGGGACCAAGTTGCTGCCCGTGCGGCGCAGCCCCTTCCTTGTCTTTGAGGGTCTGCCCACCTGGGGAGACAATCCTCCTCTTCACACTCTCCTCTGCCCCAAGTTTTACAGGGACCAGCTCTGTCTCTGTGAGGGGAAGCTGGATTCTGACGGTGATGTCCAGCAGTCTGGGAGTGAGTAGGTTTGTCTAATTCTGGGGTTCAGTATAAGAAAACTGCATGCCTAAGATGTATTCTCCCAAATCACCTTCACCAATAGTAAAGTCTGAAATTCATCTCACTTGGTTCTGAACAGGGGCTGGGAAGATGGGTACCCTTTGCTGGGTCCACTCAGACACCCTCAAATAGTAGTACTTTTGGCGGCTGTTGTGAGGGGCCGTGCCCGGCAGATAGTAGGTGCTCAATAAATAGCAATTGCTATTGTTAAAACTCTTGCTCTTCCTGTTTAGTTATACATTCAGAAGTAGGAAAGGGGGACCAGTGCAGGGAGGGGTGGAGTAGTGGGGGACAAGAGGAGGGGAGTGGGATGAGCTCAAAGGAACGTGAAGAAATAGATAAGAAGAAGGAGAAAGTGGCCTGGATAATGCTTCTCTTAAAAGCTGCCTTTCAGGGCCTTAAAAGTATATGCAAATCACATGCAATTCTCACACGTATTTATCAGCAGCCCTCCTCGGGGAGTCTGCTTGGATGTGGCCCTGGGGGAAAATTTGGGTGGAGGTCACTGAATTCCAGGGAGTTTGCTGTGAGAACCAGGGAGAACAGGTGCTTGGGAACGGGTGTGGGGGAGGGTGGGAGGAAAGGGTGGTGAGGGCAGACATGGTAGGGGTAGGTGGGGTGGGGCTGGGATCTGGGGTGCCTGTGGGGGCAGAGGCCAGTCAGGAGAGATACAGGAGCCTACGGAGTGGGGAGACTATGTGAAGGTGCAGGTGGCCACCAGCCCCAAGGGGCACTCAGCATCTCTGCACCCCAGGACCTGCTCCCTCTCCCAGCCAGGCCCACTCCTTAGACAGTCCCAAAGGTTAGAAAGATTGTGGGATCCTAACAAGCCCCAGCCCTGGCATCTGACAGACCTTGTTTATCTTCCAGCTGTGCGACAGTGAGCCAGTTACCAGCCTTGGGTTCTTCTTCTGTAATACAGGTTAGTAACAGTCTCTCCTTCACAGAGCTCCTGGGAAGATGCGGGGAGAGAAAGTGCTCAGTAGGCGTGAGTCTGGGGTCTTTGGAATTGTTCTAGCCGCTCCTACCCTTCACAGCCCAGCTGGGACATCTGTGCTTTACACGCTCTGTTTCATTTAATCCCAGTGAGCTCGGGCTATGGAGTGTGGAGCCACTATTATTACTCCCAGTTTACAGATAAGGATGCTGGAGTCCTGTGAGGTAGAGGAGCCAGGACAGTGTCAGCTTCACACTCATGCCTGGGCTATTTCTCCTGTTGCTCTCCAGCCGCCTCTCTGAATGTTAGAGCTGGTGGGTCTCTGAGATGGGTAACTCTTGTTTTGTTATAGTGAACCCCAAGTTTCTCTTCAAAGAATCAGTATGTCAGT
This sequence comes from Cacajao melanocephalus, assembly GCA_963573385.1. Classification (NCBI taxonomy): domain Eukaryota; kingdom Metazoa; phylum Chordata; class Mammalia; order Primates; family Pitheciidae; genus Cacajao; species Cacajao melanocephalus. The sequence continues at coordinate 103,869 of CAUYLG010053766.1, read as the reverse complement.
ATGTTCAACTCTCTTATTCGTGATTATTTTAAAGTTAAACTTCCTTGTAATTCCAGTAAACAACCTTCTCCACCAGTTCTGATTAGTAGTTCACATCTGTCCCCCCTCCGCTGGCTCCATCCTGACTCATCCTGGTCACCTGATCACCCCTGGCTACCTGCTCTGACAAGCCATAACCATCCTTCCCACCAAAACACCCACCCTGCCACTCCAGCTCAGACCCCTGCTTTTTAAAAAATAGCCAATCGGGATTATTCTAGCTTGTGTCATCTAACCCTAGCCCATAGGGGACGACACAGCAGTAGGGACGACTCCCATCAGGCATAAGTACCCCTTCCCTGCTTGTCCAAGCATGTGATCACCATTGCTCCATCTGTGTGCTGCACCCTTCTCTAGAAGTAAACTGCCTTGCTGGGAGGATTCATCTTCGAGTGCTATTTCTTTTGCAGCATCAAAATTTTACTTATAACAATTCAATAAATGAAGCCCAGAGAGGTTGAGGGACTTGCCTAAGGTCACACAGCCAGTTAGAGGCAGAGCTGGAGCTTGACCAAGGGTCCTGACTGAAGGTCCTGCTCACTTTCCTGCACAGCATACAAGACCTCTCCTCCCAGGAAGCTTGACCACTGAGGGGGCTCTGCTTCCCCTTGTCTATCTTGTGGCACTGACTGCCAGGGGTGGCGGCTGGGTGCCTCTGGAATTCCTCTCAGCTGGGATCTGGGGGACTGCTGCCTGCTAGGGGGTTTGGGGGACTTCTTGACTTCTGCCCACCTCCTCTGCCACACCCCCTCCGCCTCCCCTGGGTCTCTCCCGCCCCTGCTCATCAGCTGTCCCTTCCCCTTTCCCACTCCAAGGCTGTCAGTGTTTGGGGGAGATTATGCAGTGTTGACATTGGAATATGAATTAGGCTAGAGCGGCAGCCAAATATTGGAATTAGGGAAGGCAGGAGCCCAGGCGGGGATCCAAGAGTGGCTGGAACATCTGTGTCTGGGCTGTTCCAGATGCCCGACCCTGCACCCACCTGAAAACGATGGGTCCCAGAGCCACAGACAAGCTCTGGTGCAGCCAAGGCTTGGTCCTTGACTTGCCAGCCGAGACCACAGCTAAGTCCCACGGAACTCAGCCCCATCAGCTTGCTGTATTCTGAGGCCCAGGAAAAGGCAGATGCGTCTGTTGTGAGTTGACAGATGGAAGCAAGACGCTGCCCAAGGATGTATCCTTCATTTAATTGTCTGAAATCCCATCTTTAGTGCTCTGTTTCCATTGCGCAGGTCAGCATTTGCCAAAATGTGTTCCACACATCCCAAGTTCTGCAGGCTGTTAATAAGTGTTGTGTAAAAGGGGGGTTCCATGGCCATGTGCTTGGGTGAGGTGTTAAACAGAGCTAAGTCGGACTTCTCAGGCAGGGCCTTGAGTAATTTAATAGACACAGCGATTCATCAGAAGGGTGAGGGATGGAGGCTATAGTATTTCCTAAGCTTGTCTGACATGTAACCCTGTTCTCAAGGAGTATCTTTTTTTTTTTTTTTTTTTTTTTTTTGAGACTGAGTCTTGCTCTGTTGCCCAGGCTGGAGTGCAGTGGCACAAACTTGGCTCATTGCAACCTCCACCTCCTGGGTTCAAGCGATTCTCCTGCCTCAGCCTCCTGAGTGGCTGGGACTACAGGCTCACGCCACCACACCTGGCTCCTTTTTCTATTTTTAGTCGAGACAGGGTTTCACCCTATTGGTCAGGCTGGTCTTGAACTCCTGACCTCAGGTGATCCTGACCCACCTCAGCCTCCCAAAGTGCTGGGATTACAGGCATGAGCCATTGTGCCCAGCCTCTCATGGAATATCTCCTTGGACCAGTGCGAACAGATCTGTCTTCTAGCAGCTGCTGGTACCTCTGTCCAGGGGCTGGCGTGAGATAGCTCAATACATATGGATTGAGTCCGAATCTCTCAGAACCTGCTTCCTGCATCTGTGAAATGGAAGAGCAGCACCCACCCTGAGTGTTTTTGTTTTCTTTTTTGAAAATCAAATAAGAGGCTCATGTGTAGGAGTAGTTGCAAGCTGAATAGTTGCACATATTTCGGGAACGATTACGATCAGCCCCGTCTCTTCTTTTAACTAATCTGATAAATGTAGACACGCTGACAGCTTTGTGATAATACTTCCCCCTGGGACTTTTCCACTTTCCTCTCCGGAGAGAGGGCCATGCTTAGCCTAGCATTCTTCAGTGTGTGTTCATGCCTTCACGGACCTTATTGCATGGGACTGCTAGTGGCAAGCTCAAGGCCAGCTTGCTGAGTGGCAGGACAGAAAGGTAGTCGATTCCAGGGCTCTTGACTCCTGAATCCGGAGCCGTGTTTGTCCCAGTGCTGCCATGGTACCAGGTGTGGGACACGGCACTGGGGAGGCACATGACACAGGCTTCCTGGAGCAGTTCGTGGCGACACTGTGCCCACCGCCAGGCGCCCCTCCCAGGATCTGAGCACTGCCCCAAGCTCCCTGCAGGCCAGCCATGCTTGAGTGTGGGACCAAGAGTGCTCTCTCTAAGGAGGCTTGGATCTCAGAGTGGGACTCTCAGCATCCAGATACCAAAGGGGTCTTCCTCTTCCCTGCTCTCTTCTTCCTGCAGGGGCTTCTTGGGCCGCAGCCTCACCTTTGCCCATCCCCCTCAGTTGAGAATTGTCTGAATTAAGAGTTAAAAAAGGTCAGATCTTGGAAGGACTTAGCCACTTCCCCCAGGAGGCCTGGAGAAAACTCCAAGTCTTAAATCTATTGGCCTGGAATCCCTCACTTCCCCTATCTGGACCTCAGTTTCCCCATCTGCAAGCTGAGGAACCTCATCTAGCTCTAGAAAGTAAGTCTATGGATTCAGAAACATCGTAAACTCCAGCTATTTACATGTGAAATACTTCCTGCAATTCCCTCTCCCTCTATCTGCCCTCCGGTGGCGTCCCCTCGTGTCACCCCTGCGTGATTCCAGCAGCTTCCTAAGGTGTCTCCTGGACTCTGGTACTTTTCTTTCATGTCTGCCTGGAGAGACCTTTTTTTTTTTTTTTTTTCAGACAGAGTCTTGCTCTGTCGCCCAGGTTGGAGTGCAGTGGTAAGATCTGGGCTCAGTGCAGCCTCTACTGCCCTGCGTTCAAGAAATTCTCCTGCCTCAGCCTCCTGAATAGCTGGGATTACAGGCATGCACCACCACATCTGGCTAATTTTTGTTTTTTTTTTGGTAGAGACAGGGTTTCACCATGTTGATCAGGCTGGTCTTGATCTCCTGACCTCGTGATCTGCCTGCCTCTGCCTCCCAAACTGCTGGGATTAAAGGTGTGAGCCACAGTGCTTGACGAGATCTTTTTAGGTTCTGCTCTCCTCATGTCCTTTTCCTACTTCTAAATTTGGGATGGCTTCCTGCTGCCCCTGGGTAAGGCCTGTGTCACGTCTCTGCACCTCTGCCACAGAGACCAATTGGGATTTTCTAGAGCATCTGAACTTTCACTTTTCCCAGCCTTTGCTTTTGCCCTTCCTTTAGCCAAAATGCCTTTCCTCCTTCTCCTGATGATGACATTTTCTGCAACCTGCAAGACCTAACTTCTTCCCACCCACCTTACTTCTCCTCTCCTCTCTTAGTGCTCCCATGTAACAACATGAGTTTGTGCTTGTTTTTCTTTTTCTTTTCTTTTCTTTTTTTGAGTCGGAGTCCCACTCTGTCACCCAGGCTGGAGTGCAGTGGCACAATCTCATTTCACTGTAACCTCCGTCTCCTGGGTATGAGATTCTCCTGCCTCAGCCTCCCGAGTAGTTGGGATTATAGGCGGCATGCCTGGCTAACTTCTGTATTTTTAGTAGAGACGGGGTTTCACCATGTTGGCCAGGCTGGTCTCGAATTCCTGACCTTGAGTGACCCGCCCTCCTTGGCCTCCCAAAGTGCTGGGATTACAGGCTTGAGCCACCGGGCCCAGCCTGTGCTTTTTTTTTTTTTTGTGTTGCATCATAATCAGTTAATATACTTGATTTTCATCACTATAAATCCCTTTGTATTATCTATCATATATTAGCAAACATTTAGCTTTTTCCTTAAGTTATAAAAATAGGCTGGGTGTGGTAGCTTACTCCTGTAATCTCAGCACTTCGGGAGGCCAAGTCGGAGGATCACTTGAAGCTAGGAGTTCGAGACTAGCCCTGGCAACATAGCAAGAATCTATCTCTACAAAAAATACAAAAACACTTTGGGAGGCCAAGGTGGGTGGATCACCTGAGGTTAGAAGTTCAAGACCAGCCTGGCCAACATGGCAAAACCTTGTCTCTACTAAAAAATACAAAATTTAGCTGGATGTGGTGGTGGGCACCTGTAATCCCAGCTAATCAGGAAGCTGAGGTACAAGAATTGCTTGAACCTGAAAGGCGGAGGTTGCAGTAAGCCAAGATCATGCCACCTGCACTCCAGCTTGGGTTACAGAGCGAGACCTCATCTCAAAACAAACAAACAAGCAAACAAACAAACAAACAAGAAAAAGCTAAACAAATACAAAAAATTAACTGGGCATGGTGGTGCACATCTGTAGTCCCAGCTACGCAGGAGGCTGAGGTGGGAGGATCACTTGGGCCTGGAAGGTCAAGGCTGCAATGAGCCGTGATGTGCTACTGCACTCCAGCCTGGGTGACAGAGCAAGAGCCTGTCTCTCAAAAAAAAAAAAAAAAAAAAAAAGGCACACTCTTGTAACATTTCCAAATGGTTCAGAAGTAAAAGTGAAACATCCCCTCTCTCTAACCCTATTGGTCAGTCCGGTGACTCCTGGGTAATCCCTGCTAACGGTTCCTTGTGTTCTTACGCATGTATGCCTTTGCACATTCAACATGTATGCATGCACCAAAATTGGTGTAACTGGCCTCCATTACGGGACATTTAAGTTGTTTTCCATTCTCTACTGCTATAAATAATGTTGCAAAGATCACCTTCAGATTCAAATATTTCTGCAGGCAGAGTCTTAGAAATGGGATGGCTGGGTCGCAGAGAACATCCACTTAAAGTTTTCAACGAATACTGACAAACTGTCATCAGAGAACGTTGAACTATTTACCTCTCCCAGCAAATCTTGTACTGACATGGAAATATCTGTCTTCCTCCCTTGAAAGCAGGGTCTGGATCTTAATTTGTTGCTGTGGCCCTGGAATGCGGTAGGCTCAGTAAATGCTTGCTGAGTGAACCTATGGGTTGTCAAGTCCTCGCTCTGTATTTTCCCAGAAAAGGAGCAGCCCTTCGGCCCCTAAAAAAGTCTATGAAGTCAACTGTGAGACCAGGAGACCTTGACCTGTTTGGTTTGGCGCTCTGGATTGAAAAGAATCCTGAGGAGTCCTGGGTACTTTCTTCGTTAAGTGGAAGGTGTGTGGTTTTTGTCTTCAAAGCTGGCCTGGAGGCTCTGGGTTGCCATGGCAACTCTTGAGCAGGGCGCGTTTTCCCATCCCTCCATCTTGGGAGCCCTGGTTGCCATAACAACTGATTGGTCCTCTCTTCTTCCTCCACCTCTGCCACGGGGCTCCAGCTTCCCTCTGGGGGCACCACTGTTCTTAGGTCTGGGGCAACCCTGATATCACTTGACCCATGTACTTGAGACCGTCTTGAGAGGAGATGTGAGGGAGGCCACTACCGGGGAGGGTGGCGGCAGAAAACAGCACGGCTTGGCCGAGCGCTGTGGCTCATGCCTGTAATCCCAGCACTTTGGGAGGCCGAGGCAGGTGGATCACCAGAGGTCAGGAGTTTGAGGCCTGCCTGGCCAATATGGTGAAACCCTGTCTCTACTAAAAATGCATAAATTAGCTGGATGTGGTGGTGGGTGCCTGTAGCCCCAGCTACTCGGGAGGCTGAGGCAGGAGAATCACTTGAACCTGGGAGGCAGAGATTGCAGTGAGCCGAGATCGTGCTACTGCACTTCCAGCCTGGGAGACAGAGCGACACTCCATCTCAGAAAAAAAGAAAAAGAAAAAGAAAACAGCATGGCCACTGGGAAGGGGTGAGGACTCAGGCGGAGGAAGAGTGAGGTCCCTGCTCTATCCTAGCCTGGGAGAATCAGTGTTGCCCGGGGACCAGAGAGGGAAGCAAGTTCCTCTGAGGTTCAGGGGCAGTTTTGGGGATCAATGAGGTACAGGGACTGTGAGGTCTCAAGCATTCTTCCTCAACATTCCCTGTTGTAGACGGCAGAGCAGAAGCAGCGGCCACCCTCAGGGCCTCAGGAGACCTGGGCTATGGAGCCACTCAGAGGCCCTACTGAGAGCAACTTGGTGGCCGTCACAGTCCTCTTCAGAATGCCCAGAGTACAGGGATAAGGAGGCGAAACCGGCGCATTTACTAACATGCTGCAGTACTCTGTGGTCACATCAAAGGAGGACATTGAGGATTCTGGTGACACTTGGAGACGTACTGCTAAGGGAAAAAAGCAGGACCCACAATGCTATGTGGATATTGACTGTGACTGTATAATGGCAGTGTGGACTTCTTGGAGATGGGATTTGGAGGAATGTAATATAGATGCAAATAGACTTTTCCTCACACTGCCTTCTCCCCCAGCGTTTCCTCGTCTCTGTCAACAGCCTTGCCACCTACTCTGTTGCCCAAACCAGAAACTTGATTCAAACCAAGCTTCTCCCTCTGCCCTCATGCCCCGTTCCTGTTAGTCCTGCTGGTTCCAGCTCTGAGCCAGCTTTCAGAGTATTCTTCCTCCTGTTCCCACATCCACATCCCCCAGGGGCCTCTCTCCTCCCAGAGCATCTGACCCCCGTGTCCCCACCATGCTCTGCTCCCCAGCACCTCTGCCATGCTGCGGCCCCAGGCAGATGTGGCCAAGGGGCTCCTCTCTTCCCTCTCCTCATTTGCTCCAGGATCAAGGAATAACTTCCTGGCCCACGAAGGCTCTTCTGGATCCAGTTCCTTAGCCCAGGCTCTAGCTTCTCCCTGCTTTCAGCTATGCAAAACTCCAGGAGGCTCTCCTTATTCCTCTTTGCTTGTGAGCACAGCTCTCTTTGCCAGGAATGCCCTTCCCTGCCTCATCTGCCTGGTCAACTCCTATCCCCCATGTCACATTTTGCCCAAGACTTTCTAAGATGGTAGAAGAAAGAGGTTTCCACTCCATTCCCCTCCTGAAAACTGTGCAGAAACCACAGGAGAACAAGAACAGAAGCCTGAACTCCGTCTTTGGTGGAATGTGGAGACCTCTCTACTCCGGAATCTCTATACATGGAGGGGGAAGCTGCCGGAGGAGGATAAAGGGCTCAGCAGAGAGGAGCAAGCTCAAACCTCTGTACTTAGGAGTGGGGAAGAGACTGAGAAGTGAACTGATTTTCTCTACAGAAACCCAGAAAGGGTCCGGGATTAGAGGCGCCAGGTATCTCATGAAGTGGGACAGGGCCTGAAAATAAGGGTAGGGGGTAGTTTGAAAGTCCATGTAGACCTCCAAGTCCCGCCTCCATCCTATGCAGCCAGGTGACTGTCCCCCTTACTCCCATGAGAGACCAGAGGTCCTGGTCTCAGTGATGCCAAGTGTGAAGAGAAGGGGTGAGATGTCCTACTAAAGGCTCCCAGCCCCTATCCCTACCCACCTCCTGGGTACCAGAATCAGGCTTATGCCTGCACCCTGCACTAACCCCATGCAAAGACTGAAGTATGTTTTCCCTGAAGGAATTAACCCCAAAGAAACGACTGACAGATGCTTATGCTCAGGGATCTGCAGCAGATAAGCTGGTGGGAGCAACTGAGTGTCCAGTTAACATGCCACACTCAGGCACTTCCTGACTCCAACCCGCCCCGCGGTGGGGAACCCTTAAACACAAACACACAGCCAAGGATCACGGACACTTGAGGGACACTTTCTCTCATTATTCCGAGGAAGATATGAACCAACAGGAAATGGACATTATGCAGGGAGCAGAATACAAGTTTGAAGAAACCATAACTGATATCTTTAGAGAGATACAAGAACATATTGCATCCACGAAAAAATAACAGAGTCAAATCAAAAAGAAATAGAGAAAAAGAATGAACGCTTGAAAGTAAAAATCCTAATGGTAGAAATGTTAAAAAGTATCAAGAGTTGGAAGATAAAGTCGAGGAACTGGAAATATAACAAAGAGAGACAAAGACATGAAGCAGAGAAGAGGCAGGAGGGAAAGCATCCACAATTAGAGGATCAGGCTGGGTGTGGTGACTCATGATTGCAATCTCAGTGCTTGGAGGCTGAGGCGGGAGGATTGCTTGAGGCCAGGAGTTTCAGACTAGCCTGGGCAATGTAGTAGGACCACATTTCTACAGAAAATAAATCAGTTGCATGTGGTTGTGCACCTGTAGTCCCAGCTTCTAGGGGAGGCTGAGACAGGAGAATCACTTGAGCCTAGGAGTTTGAGACTGTGGTGAGCCATGATTGTACCACTGTACTCCAGCCTGGGTGACAGAGCAAGACCTGTCTCTGAAAAAATATATATATATATTATTAAGGAATCAATCCAGGAGGTCCAACATTTAGCTAATAGGAGTCCCAGAAATGGAGAGAGGAAGGAATGAAATTGTCAAGGAAATAATACAAGAAAATTTCCCAGAATTAAAGGACATGTGTTCCTAGATGGCAAGATCCACTGAGTATCCAGGTCAATCAGTGAAAAAAAAATCCACATCCAGGCTCATCATTACAACCTTTCAGATGCAGGCATTGAGGCATCTCTGTGAGGTGTCTGGAGAGAGCTGGCTGGGACTGCGATGAGACCAGTGAGGCACTTGCCTTGTGGGTAGAATTTAAGGGGGTAGCAAAAAACTCAGTGATCAAGATAAAAAAATTAATGCGCTTTTTAAAAAAGAGGCTAGGTGTGGTGGCTCAAGCCTGTAGTCCCAGCACTTTGGGAGGCTGAGGTGGGTGGATTACTTGAAGTCAGGAGTTCAAGATCAGCCCGGCCAACATGGTGAAACCCATCTCTACCAGAAACAGAAAAATTAGCTGGGCGTGGTGGTGCATGCCTGTAATCCCAGCTACTCAGGAGGCTGAGGCAGAAGAATCACTTGAACCTGGGAGTTGGAGGTCACAATGAGCCGAGATTGCACCATTGCACTCCAGCCTGGTGACAGAGCAAGACTCTGTCTCAAAAAAAAAAAAAAAAAGAAAAAAAAAGGAAAGTAACCCACGATAAACAAACAGCAAAAGACTGGGATTTGGGCGAGGTGAGTGAGGTTGAGCTGAGTGACTGCAGGTTCAGATCTCGTCTTTATTTGAAGTTGGCACTTCAATGGCTGAATTTTTTGGCGCTCCCTTGCATGTCTGCATCTCAGGTGGGTGCTTCACTCACTTCCTCCTAGTCCGGTCCATGACAGGAAGCCTCTGGAGTGGCTATGGCATCAAGCTGCTCAACAGCGACACTGGAAGTTTGAAGACAAGGAAGCAATGCCTTTCAAAAATCTGACTGAGACTGGCTCATTAGCGGTGGCTCATGCCTGTAATCTCAGCACTTTTGGAGGCTGAGGCGGGTAGATCACTTGAGGTCAGGCGTTGGGGACCAGCCTGATCAACATAGTGAAATCCTGTCTCTACTAAAAATATGACAGTTAGCCAGATGTGGTGGCACAGGCCTGTAGTCCCAGCTGCTCGGGAGGCTGAGGCAGGAGAATTGCTTGAACCTGGGAGGCCAAGATCACACTAGTGCACTCCAGCCTGGGCAACGGAGTGAGACTCCATCTCAAGAAAAAAAAAAATCTGCCTGAAAATGTTTTTCTACCTAGTATTCCACACCAACCCGGACTGTCAATTAAACATGATGGGAGAAATAAAGAGCTTTCTAGACATACTGTGTCTTCAAATAACTTGCCTCCCATGTACCTTTCTTAGGGAACTACTGAAGGATGTGTTTAATTTAAATTGGGGCTCCAGGAAAGAAGATAGATCCAGGAACAAGGATTGCAACACAGGAGGGAAGAGAGAAGGGAATTCCTTTGGTCATGGCTCCAGGGACACCAGGAGACAGCTATGCCTTGGACCAGAGAGCAAGCTGCCCAGATCAGCAGGAGTCAGAAGGCTCTAGGGGCTAGGGGAGTTTGTCCTCAGGAAAATAACTCAGCCTAACAAATGATCTGACAGGTTTGGTCATGTGGAAAATGATATTGAGGGCATGGAAAGATTTCATCGATTGTTTTCAACGACAGCAACAAACAGACCTAAGTTGATGAAAAATGAAGTAATTGTTAAGAGGAAGAACAAGAAGGAAAGGAAATAAGATCGTCGGGTGCTACTTGGCCCAGGAATAAAATATATTTATGTATTCATAAAAATGAAAATGTGGAAAGTGGATTTTAAAAGATTGAGATATTATTTTGGGAGCATAGAGGGAGGGGAAAAGGGAATGGAAGGAAAATTTCTCTAAACACACCAAGGCTTAGATGACAAGCCAAGAGATTGAATAATACACATATTATTTAGTTTTGTTTTATTCATTTATTTATTTAGAGACATGGTCTCACTCTGTCACCCAGGCTGGGGTGCAGTGGCGCAATCTTAGCTCACTGACACTTCCATCTCCCGGGCTCAAGCGATCCTCCTGCCTCTGCCTTTCTAGTAGCTGGGACTACAGGTGTGTGCCACCGCACTCAGCTAATTTTTGTATTTTTAGTAGAGATGAGGTTTCGACATATTGCCTAGGCTGGTCTTGAACTCTTGGCCTCAAGCGATCTTACCCGCCTTATTCCCTCGACCTCACTTCCTGAATTCCTGTCCTTATGGAACCTTCTGGGAAGCTCTGGCCTTTGTCTCTGACACCACTGGACTCTGGTGTCCTTAACCTCTGTGTGGACACACTGTGTATTAGCACAATGGCTCATGGCACCTACACCATTTCAGGGACATCCGAGTAATTCCATTTTGGGATCTGTGCTGAGATGGTTTCAGCAGCTTTGCTTGGTTTCTAAACAAAAGTTAACCAAAGTTATTTAGGTGGGAACAGATTCAACTTGAGGTTTTTGTGATTTTCACACGACTTTTAAATACCCCTGATTTGCAGTTTCCTTCTTTCTCTAATGAAAAACTGGATGGTCTTGTTAAAAAGAAACTTAATGTGATGCTGTTGGCCTGCAAATCTCCTAGCCTCCCTCTCTCCATTTCATTGGCTCCCACCCTCTCCTGCCTCCGTTGGCTGCTCCACCCACCCTCTAACCCGGGAGTCCTCAGCTGGCTTCCATCCACCACTCCCTCCGTGGGAACGGCTCGCTCAGCATTCACCGAGGCCTTCCCGGTAGCCACATCCAGAGACTTGTGCAATTTCTTTCTTCAGGCTGAATTTAACCCCTCTTCTAGAAATGTTCTACTCTGGCTTTGGGACACAAAAGAAGCCTACTTATTTTTTCCCTAAGGTTCACTTCTTGCTTTTTTTTTTTTTTTAAACTTTATTGCTTTTATTCTTTATGCCTTTAATGATCACTTCTACGTGGATTATTTTCTTAGCTCTCTTCCCATTTCATGCCAGTGTCTCCCTGGAGTCCTACTTTTGAGTCCTGATGGACTCCTGGGTATTTTCTCTGAGACGTCTTGAAGGTACCTCACCTCTAAGATAGACCCAGCCATCTGTCCTGGCTCCCCGCTTCTACTCCCTCCCTTAATCCATGGCACTTGAAACCCTGGAGGCCTCTCCCCATTCATTACTGCCCTCCCTTCAGCTTTTACGCCATGAGCAGCCAGTCCATGCCCTCTGATCTAATCAGAGTGGCCTTCACACTGTCCCCAAACATGTAGTCAGTCCTGTGTTATGCCTGGAATATCTGGGAGGGCACACAGTCGCAGTTACATTTATCAAAAAGAGAGCCTTCGTGTTAACCCATTATATATTTGCTCAGAGACCAAGGATAGCACAAAGCATCCCTTGTGCTATCGGCCTCCCAAAGCCGGGCCACAGACTGTGTGTATGGCCTCATCACCGTGCAGAGGACCTGTCCTTCTTTTTGGGGTCAACTTGCCCAAAGTTGTGTGCGGGGGGAGATGGTACATCTAGGCTCACAGTTCAGCCCTTTCTTCAGAGTCTTGGCTCCATCCTGCAGAGTAAATGTTAGAGCCTTAAGAATTTAAATTCTCCAGATTCTTAAAGCATGTCTACAACAAATCAACTATTCTCTTGCTCCTGTGATGCATTATTATGCTAATAAAGTGTCTTTTTACTTAATCTTGCCAAGGAGATTCTCTCCTCAAGGATGGGGAGGGGAGGCACGTTCCATCCCGCCGTGCATCTCATACTCTTCCCCACCCATTTCTTGGTTTATGCTGTTCTGGCCATCTATTTGGGATACCTGCTTCTCTCCCATCGCTGTAATAACAATCTACATATTCTCCAAGGTAGGGAGATCTTAACCACTTTTGTGCCATGGGCACCATTTAGTGGTTTTATAAAGCCTATTAGACCTCTCTTCAAAAAACTGATTTTAAAGACATAAAATACAGAGGATTATAAAAGAAACTGCAAGCAGTTACTAAGATATTCAAAAAACCAAATTTGAGATGTGAGAATACTATCCTTCTTTATTAACACATAAAAAAACCACTATAATTTTTTTCTTTCCTTTTTTTTTTTCTTTTTTTTTTTTGTGTCTTTCTCTGTCGCCCAGGCTGGAGTCCAGTTGCACGATCTTGCTCATTGCAGCTGCGAACTCTTGGGCTCAAGAGATACTCCCACCTCAGCCTCCTGAGTACCTGGGACTACAACACACCCCACCACATCTGGCTAAATTTTTTATTTTTTGTAGAGATGAGGTCTTGCCCAGGCTGGTCTCAAACTCCTGGTCTCAAGTGATCCACCTGCCTCAGCCTTCCAAAGTGCTGGGATTATAGGTGTGAGCCACCAGGCATGGCCAGAAAGCCACTACAATTTCAAAGTACTGTAGTGATGTACATAAATGATATTTTGTTCCTCTCTCCAATATCTGCAATATTACATGTGATAGGAAAGTATCTTTACATCTACTTTTGTGGTTTGTAGACTACATTTATAATGGAAGAAAATGCAAAGTTTCAGTTCGAGATCAGTGACTCTAAAGACAAATTTTTCCTCATCTAAGTTCTTCTGTCCATGAATTCTGTGAGTTCTTAATGGGAGGTCCCCACTGAGGACCTTAACTCCTGCTTCCTTAATTAAACCCTCCTTAACTACCACACTTGTGCTGGAGTTTTCCCTCACGTTAAACTCTTAGAACGTTTATTTGTCTATTCATTCAACAAACACTGATCAAAATTGCTCATACATGTGCAAATCACTGTGCCAGATGTGGGAAGCCCACATAATGCTAAGCAGGAACCAGTTTTACCAGTAGTGGAAGAGACAGACCTATGCCCATCCAGTCATAACCCTAAACCTAGCACAAAAAGCAGATGGGAGAGCTTTAAACAAAGGTCTGAAGTATCCCAGAGAAGCAGAAGTTAACATTTCGACTTGGTGAAGAGATGGAGGTGTGAAAGGTTCCATGAGGAAATTGGCATTTGAGCTTGGCTTGGTAGAGGGAGTAGGATTTAAACAATCTCCTCATAGTTTAATTAGATCTTACTGGTATTTTTCCTTTTTCTGTCTTGCCACAAGTAAATACAAAGCTTCTAGCAGGTGGAGATCACATCTATTTTTTTTTTTTGAGACAGAGTTTCACTCTTGTAACCCAGGCTGGAGTGTAATGGCGTGATCTCGGCTCCCTGCAACCTCTGCCTCCTGGGTTCAAGCAATTCTCCTGCCTCAGCCTCCTGAATGGCTGGGATACCAGGCATCCACCACCATGCCCAGCTAATTTTTGTATTTTTAGTAGATACTGGGTTTCACCATGTTGGCCAGGCTAGTCTTGAACTACTGATCTCAGGTGGTCCACCCGCCTTGGCCTCCCAAAGTACTGGGATTACAGGTGTGAGACACCCCTGCTGGGCTGAGATTGCATCTTAATATGTTTGTTGATTAATAGCGTTTTTGTAGAATGTAAGTTTCTGTATCAGTTAGTTATTGCTGTACAACAAACCAGCCCCAAAACCATGGCTTTAAATGACAATCTGTTTTTTCTCAAGGGTTTATGGGTAGTTCTGCTGACCTGGGCCAGGACTGGCTGTTGTTCATTGGGCTCTGTGGTCACTGACAGATTGGCCAGAGGCTGGCTGGTCCAAGGTGGCCTTGGCTGGGATGACTTGGTTATCCTCTTCTTTCTCAAGTTGTGTTTGCATCAAGTTTGCTGCCGTACCATTGGCCAAAGCAGGTCATAGCGTCAAGCACAGAGTCAGTGTGCGAGGAAACTGCCCAATGACAAGGGAACAGGGAGGGATAAAAAAAATGCGACCATTCATAAAATCAATCCACCATCGTCTTCACAACTTAAATCTTTAGGCTTAAGTCCTTCATGGAATGGGACACATCTAAATCAATAAAAAAATGCATAAGTAAAATAGTTAAAGTACAGGGTGGCAATTTATAAATTCAGCTAGTGATGGGTCTTCTCCCGTGGCTATACCCTAAACATTTGAAGAATGTTATCCATAGCGGTTGGCTGGGCCATCCTTTTATTATTATTTTTTAACCAGGATGCAAACCTATTGAATTGTCTTTTCATGTTTGATGTTCCATCAGTTAAGCATCCCACACAATTTTTCACAGAGATGTTTTCTTTCTCCCTGAGGACATCTGCAACAGTCCAGAACGCAATTTTCCTGGTGCTGAACTCTAAGTTGCTATAAATATCAGACATTCTGTCAGCAGCTCAGGGTCACAGCTTAGGTTTGCTGAGCCAACATCTCTTGCCCCTCTGGCTTGAGTTGTGTCGCTTAGAGGCAGTGACCAAGCAGGCAGAGTGTGGGGGCAAGTTTATCCATAAGGGCAGTGTTGAACTTGGTGTGTGAAGTCATGCAGACCTGAGTGTGAATCTTGACTCACCTTTTATGAGCCATGTGACCTCCAGCAGGTGACTTAAATCTCTGAGCTCCAATTTCCCCTTATCTGTGAAATGGAAGGAACGCACATAGACTGACCTCTCAGTTTGTGGCGAGGATAAAATGAGCTGCTATGCTTATAAAGTAAGTGCTCAATAAGTGTTCAGTGTTATTTCTTTTTTTTTTTCCTTTGAGACAGAGTCTCGCTCTGTCACCAGGCTGGAGTGCAATGGCGCGATCTCTGCTCACTGTAACCTCTGCCTCCCAGGTCCAAGCAATTCCTCTGCCTCAGTCTCCCAAATAACTAGATTACAGGCGTGCACCACCATGCCCAGCTAATTTTTGTATTTTTAGTAGAGATGGGGTTTCACCATGTTGGCCAGGATGGTCTCAGTCTCTTGACCTTGTGGTCTGCCCGCCTCGGCCTCCCAAAGTGCTGGGATTACAGGTGTGAGCCACTGCGCCCAGCCCAGTATTATTTCTTACAGATTGTAAAATAATCTAAATGAAGTTACCATAGTTGGAATACAGTTCCCTGTTAGTTCAGAAAAGAGAGCCTAAGAGGCTTGCCTTTTGACTTTTGTCTTGCTGCTAGAGAGAGGACCATACGAACCTCAGTTTTCTCATCAATAGAGTAGAGTGATTCACATTGTCCTGCACTGAATTCACAGTCTTGTTTTGGCAATCAAATAGCATATTGCACAGGAAATTCCTTTGCAAAAATAATTTAAAATCTCCTTGAACAGATACTGCACTATCTCACTGATATGTGGAATATAAAAATGTCAGAAGCTTTGGAGCAGAAAGTAGAATGGCGGTTGCCTGGGGCTGGAGGATGGGGGACATGAGAACAGGTTGGTCTAAGGGTACAAAGTTTTAGATATGCAGAATATGTTCTGGAGATCTAATCATGATTATAATTAACAATAATGTATATTTGAAATTTGCTGAGAATAGATCTTAATTATTCTCACCAAAAAAAAAAAAAAAATAGACTTTGGAAAGCTGAGGTGGGCCGATCGCTTGAGCCTAGGAGTTTGAGGCCAGCCTAGGCAATACAGCAAAACCCTGCCTCTACTAAAAATACAAAAAAATTAGCCAGGTGTGGTGGTAGTTCCAGCTAGTTGGAAGACTGAGGCAAGAAGATTGCTTTAGCCCGGGAGGTTGCAGTGAGGTGAGATCACATCATTGCATTCCAGCCTGGGTCACAGAGTGATACCCTGTCTTAAGTGGGGGAAAAAAAAAAAAAAGGAACTATGTAAGCTGATGGATGTGTTAGATAATCGGCTGAGTGTGGTGAACATTTTGCAATATATACACATATCAAAAATCACATTGTACACTTTAAGTATATATAATTTTGTCAATTACACTTCAATAAAGCTGGGGGAGAAAAGAAGACACAGAATTGGGCAACTGCACCCAGTCCCGATGAGTCTGCATACCTGAGACCCCAGCACTTGCGGAAGTTTTATTCTTTCGTTTCTGATTTGATTCTACTTTTGAGTCCCAAGAAACTGCCTGACCAAATCCAGCCTCTGCACATAGTAGGTCAGGCTCACTTGGAGGCCTGCCATCTTCAGCCATTAAGTCTCTGAACTCTTCAGAAGCCCTAGGCTTGTGATTCTTATTTGGAATATGCTCCACTCTTAACACATTTGTCAGTGTTTTTCCTTTTGAGTGCACTTGTTTTTACCTCAGAAACTGAACTGACTGGTGTGGTGGTGAGCATCTGTAATCTCAGCTACTTGGGAGGCTGTGATTGAGGCAGGAGAATCCCTTAAGCCCAGGGGTTCGAGACCAGCCTGAGCAACATAGTGAGATCCTGTCTCTAAAAAAATAAAAAACAATAAAAAAGAGTGATGTGAATTGACATAGGACCTGTGGTTTGAATACTTGTTTTTTGGTTTAAGTATGTTACGGTGGTCATATTTTTAGTTACATTGTGCCCGTAAAAACAAAGTTTTAAATCCAGCAAAAATAAAAATAGAAAAATCCCCTTGAATACATTTGAGGTAATGCTGTAGTTTTCGGAGTACCTACTCTGTGCCACCCGGGTACTGCTCCTGCTATTGGTGGCAGCACCCGGGAGAAATTAAAATTACAAGAGTGTTTCCTTCCAGATGTTGTTGCTACAGGCTCAAGGTGCTCTTTTAACTGGGACATCAGGCTTTCTTGAAATAGACAAGAATTCTAGAAACATGACATTGTGCCTGATTCATCGCTTAAAACTCGCCGCTGACTCATTCTCTCCTTGATAGATTCTTCAACAGTAACTTTAATTACATCATTTACTTATTGTTTTCTTCCTTGATTTATTCTCTTTCTGCAATTCTTGTTTATTATCTCAGTGATTGGGCCATCTCACCTCTGAGACTTGGGTAGAATCCTCTGGACTCTGGAAATAGAAACTGACTTTTTCATGTATCTCCGTTAATGTGTACAAACACCCCCAGGCTTGTACACTTGAAATACATCAGTAGGAAGAGCACTTCTCACTTTGCTAGTGTTTCACGCAGCTTATCTTATTTAATGAGCTCAGCTGCCCTACAAAGTAGATACCAGAGGCTCTGAGACGGGGCTGTAACTTACCCAAGATCATGTGGTAGATTGCAAAAACGGGTTCCAAATCTCCATCCTTCCCTGTACCCACACCTTTTGCCATTCATGTACAATGTCCTTTTCTGATTCTGGGCTCAACAATATAACTTGCTATGGCCAATAGGATGATAATGGCAAATGTAATGTAAGCAAAACCTTGGAAAATACTAGTGCAACTAATCATGATTGCCTTCTCTCTTGTACACCTTCCATTGCCATGAGAATATGCCTAGGGTAGAATTAGAGACACTTGGAGCAGAGCTGAGTCATCCTAACTGTCCCAGCTGAGGCCAGCCTAGGTCAGCTGACCTAGCCCTAAGCATGTTGGTGAGCCCAGCCATGATCAGCAGAACCACCTAGCCAACATCCCAGACCTGTGAGCAATAAAGCCTCACTATTCTATTCCACTGAGGTTTTGTGATTATTTATTTCACAGCATTATTATAGCAGTACGTAACTGATAGACTCAGTATACAGGAAAGAATATGTATTAGTTCGTTTTCATGCTGCTGATAAAGACATACTCAAGACTGAGCCATTCACAAAAGACAGAGGTTTAATGGACTTACAGTTTCATGTCGCTGGGGAGGCCTCAGGATCATGGTGGAAGGTGAAAGTCACGTCTCACATGGCAGCAGACAAGAGAAGGGCTTGTGCAGAGAAACTCCCTTTTTAAAAATCATCAGATTCATGATACTTATTCATGACCATGAGAACGGCCTGGGAAAGACCTGCCCCCATGGTTCAATTACCTCCCACCATGTCCCTCCCACAACAAGTGGGAATTCAAGATGAGATTTAGGTGGGGACAGAGCCAAACCATATCAGAGCAGATCTCTGGAATTGGGCAGGCTAAGGTTTGAATCCCAGCTCTGCTATTTGGAGTGTGTGTTTCTTTTTGAGACTTAATTTCCTTATCTTTGAAATGAGGTATTGTACTTCCCTCATAGGGTTGCTAGGAAGATTAAACACAAGGTGAAATAAATAAAGCCCCAGGGACATAAACAAAAAACGACGGCTTCTCGCAGCAATGCTCCAGAACAAACAACTGGGGGATACTGGGCCCAGTCCCAGGACTGTCCAAGTGTGAAGCCAACACCTTTTCCCATCAACTCCAAGGTAAAAATTAAGAACAAAATGACCTGGTTCTAACCTTACCATGAAATGCTGTGCCCCTGGATCTTTCATTGCAGTATAGAGAGCAGGACAGGCCTTTAAAAATGTTGCTTAAATTTAGGGGGCTGGAAAAAAAGGCCAAATCCAAGATTTTCCTTTGGACTTGTGGTTTTGCCAAATAGATGGCAGTGATCTGGGGAAGTGGGGTTGCTTTTGCCTGGGTATGGGTGTGTTTCAGATCAAAGTCCTCCTGGCGCGGTTGGGTGCAGGGGCTCGCCTGGCCTGGCTGCGTTTGCCCTGACTCTGTTGGTTGCCCTCCTGCTTGCACATGCATTTTTGATGACAGGTCATTCAGGAAATGTGAATGCTTTCCTAGGAGGCTTTGCTTTTGTCACCTGGCCTTCTTTTCTGGGCCTCCCGTAGAGCTGCCCTTTCACTTCCTTTGAAGTCATTGTCTTCTTGACATAAAAAATGTACTCAGGTAAGC
This sequence comes from Cacajao melanocephalus, assembly GCA_963573385.1. Taxonomy (NCBI): domain Eukaryota; kingdom Metazoa; phylum Chordata; class Mammalia; order Primates; family Pitheciidae; genus Cacajao; species Cacajao melanocephalus. The sequence continues at coordinate 84,778 of CAUYLG010053766.1, read as the reverse complement.
TTGTGGCTAATTATCTCAAGGGGGAAGAAAAAACAAAATGAACTCAAGGCTGAAATATAGAACAATTAACTCTGTAAACTCTGAGAAGTCATAAGACACTCTTTGAAAATTAAAAAATACATACACATTTGATATAGTTTCTTCTTAAATAGAATTAACTTGGGATGTTTCCTACACAATTTAGCTTCCTTCTCTCCCCTTCCACTCCAACCCCAGATGGCTCACCTCCTTTTATCATCTCTGATGCTGATGATGGCTGACGATAGTTAGCTGCACTGCACTCTGCCTGTAACTCATTGTGTGACCCTGGATAAGTTACATGGCATTTCTGAGCTTCTGCTTCACATCACTAAGATGGTATTGCTATTACACTCCTTTAAATTTTTTTTTGGTACTATAAAACAATATTTTATTATCTCTTACAGTTCCATGGGCTGACTGGGCTCCACTGGGCGTTCTTGGTGTCTCTCGTATGGTTGGGTGAGATAGTGGCTGGGACTGGACTCATCTGAAGGCTTGAGTGGGCCGGATGCCCAAGATGGCCCACTTTTAGGTAGAGGTGGCTGGCAGTTGATGCTGACTGTTAGCTGGGAACTCAGCTGAGAGTGTTAACCGGAGTCCCTAGACATGGCTTCTCCACGTGGCTTGGGCTTCTCATGGTAGGGCACCTGGATTCTGAGAGAGCGCATCCCAAGAGGCCCAAGTGGAAGCAGCAAGGCTTCTAATGATGTAGACTGGAGTTACTGAGACATCACTTTAGCTACATTAGAAGGTTTGATGCTGACATTTTATGATTTCACAACTTGGATCCTCTGTCTTCTGTTACTGAATCAGAACTAATTTATGGGGCTGAGCAGAGAGCCAGCTGGTCCTGGGCACAGAGGAGGCTGTGTCCTCTGTGCTTGTGACCACAAGGAGTTATCATCTACCAGTGCTGGTTGCATCCTGGCTGTGCCTACCTCTGGGCTCTGAATCTCTGCCCCTCAGTCCCCTTGACCCCAACACAATTGTGATGCTGAGTATGTATTAGGCATGTGAAGATGAGAAAGAGAAGATACAGCTCCCACATTTATCTCCATGAGAAAATAAGCCATAGGGAGAAAGACTGATGTGCACAAGAGGGAGTGTCAAATGCCAAATGGGTGTCACAGTCAGGGTGTGCTAGAGGCACTCAGGGGAAGGAGGGCTGGGTGTAGAGAGTCTTTCTGGAAGACGTGACTCTTGATCTGAATCTTGAAATCTTAGTCTGAATCTTAGCACCCAGGGAAGGAGTGGGAAGGGTATTTCACAGGAGAGATCCATGTGAGTGAAGTATGAGGACTGGCCTGGCAGGGAACAGCAACCCACCTGGGTGACCACAGAGTGACACGAGAGGTGAGAGGTGGTGAGAGATGGGAGCCAGAGATGCAGGCAGGGCCCAGGGTCACGCAGAGCCTGGGAGGACAGCTTACAATATTCCCATCTTCCTAGACTAGGACACAGAAGCTCGGGAAGATAAAGGGACTTGACTAAGGTCACATAACTTGTAAGTGACCAGTCTGGCTTCAAACCCGGGACTCTGTGCTGCCTCAGACTCATCCCCTTTGCGTCATAGTTAGCATCATCTTAACTGCAGTTGTTGCTGCTGGGTTTCCCAGCTCCCTCTCCTGTTTCTCTGAGGCTTCTGGCAGACAAAGGGTGTTGCTTTTCTGCACCATTTATCGTAATGACTTCAATTAAACCATCTTGTACTGGATCAGTGAGCAGCTCTGGGGAATTGATGAGCAGGGCCAGCTATCAGGGAAGCAGAGTCACCTCCCATTGTCCCTGCCAGTCCTAGGTCTGGGTTCCTGTCCCCAGGTCTGGGGAAGACTCAAGAGAAAAAAATGGGGACCAGGGCACAGGTAGCAAATCGTAAGAGACAAGAAAGCAAGTGTCTATTACCTTCCTGACATTGAGGGTACGTGGCCAGTTCTTTGACGTCCTAGCCCTGCCCACTGCTGCTTTTGCTCAGCTGCCTTCCTCTGGCTAATCTGGACCTGCAGCTGCAGCTCCAAGACAATGGGCCATCCCATCTGGCTGCCTTTGGTGCAGGCCCAGTGTGCAAGGAGCCTGGGCTGCAAGGAAGAGGGGCTAAGGGCCCTGTCCTAACTTGCTACCTGGCCTTTGGCACGTTGCCTCTACTCTCTCTTCGGGGGGAAAAACAACAGGGTGGGAATTGCAGTACATGATGCTGTTGTTCTCCACTTGTTCTCTTCAATTTATTGTCTCTCCCTCTTAGCATTGCTCTGTGCCTCAGAAGGCTGATCCCTGGGGAATGAATCAATGGGTTTCTGCGCCAGTTGGCTCGAGTATGATTTGGCCACGAGGAGACACAGGCAGGAGGCTGGAAGGTGGGAGAAGAGAGGGTGGAGTATTTCTTCCCTGCTACGTCTCTGCTTTGATGCAGGGTTGGGCCAGTGCCCTTCTGCCCAGCGGTCCTTCCCACTGCTCCAGGCCTCACTGGGCTTCAGTAACCTCCTTTAGGCCCCTGGGTGGTTTCTAGCATGATATGGTTTGGATCTGTGTCCCTGCCTGAATTTCCTGTGGGGCCTGGTGGGAGGTAATTGTATCATGGGGGCAGTTTTAATGCTTTAGCACCATTCCCCTAGTGCTGTTCTCAAGATAGCGTTCTCATGAGATCTGGTTGTTTAAACATGTGTAGCACCTCCACCCTCTCTCTCTTCCTCCTGCTCTGGCTGTGTGAAGATGCCTGCTCTGGCTTTGCCTTCTGCCATGATTGTAAGTTCCCTGAGGCCTCCCCAGAAGCAGATGCTACCATGCTTCCTGTACAGCCTGCGGAACTGTGAGCTAATGAAACCTCTTTTCTTTCTTTTTTTGAGACAGAGTCTGGCTCTTGTGGCCCAGGCTCGAGTACAGTGGCACGATTTCTGCTCACTACAACCTCTGCCTCCTGGATTCCAGTGATTCTCCTGCCTCAGCCCCCAAGGAGCTGGGATGATAGGTGCCTGCCACCACAACTGGCTAATTTTCATATTTTTAGTAGAGACTTGGTTTCAGCGTGTTGGCCAAGCTGGTCTCAAACTCCTGACCTCAATTGATCTGCCTGCCTCAGCCTCTCAAAGTGCTTGGATTATAGGCATGAGCCACCACACCTGGGCCTCTTTTCTTTATAAATAACCTAGTCTCAGGTATTCCTTCACAGCAATGTGAGAACGGGCTAATACACAGCAGTTTGCAGTCTCTGGGTTTCTCAACCTTCTTCTTCGTTTCTTTAATTCAGCTCTCTGTAAGTAATCCTTCCTCAGTAAAGTCTCTTCAGTTGAACTCTTTGAAGAGAGTTCTGTTTTCTGTTGTGACATCCATGTGTTCTCTGAAGGCCCTTTCCAACTCTGAAGTCTTACATGTTAGTGAGGGGAAGATGTGAGGACATGGCTGACTCTCAGGCACCGGAGCCTGGGTTATCTTATGGCAGTGTCCAGGATGAGTGATCTCACCTCCTCGGCAGGTTTCCTTCCCCTCCTTTGGTCCTCAAACTTCACAGCCTTCGCTCAGATTCCCATCATTTATTTCGTGTTTTAATCCAACTGTATTGAGGTATAAACTATGAATAGCAAATTACATTCATGGAAAGTATACAATTAGATGAGTACCTATCTGTTAAGGATGTTTGTGTCCCTCCAAATTCATGTTGAAACTTAATCCCTGGCCGGGGACAGTGGCTCATGCCTGTAATCCCAGCACTTTGGGAGGCCAAGGCGGATGGATCATGAGGTCAGAGTTCAAGACCATCCTGGCCAAGATGCTGAAACCCGATCTCTACTAAAAATACAAAAATTAGCCTATTGTGTTGGTGTGTGCATTAATCCCAGCTACTTGGGAGGCTGAGGCAGGGAATTGGTTGAACCCGGTAGGCAGAGGTTGCAGTAAGCTGAGATCACACCATTGCATTCCAGCCTGGGCAACAGACCAAGACTCCATCTCAAAAAAAAAAAAAGAAACTTAATCCCCATGTCCCCATGTGGTGGTATTAATAGGTGGGGCCTTTTGGAAGTGATTAAGTCATGAGCGTTCTGCCCTTGGGAATAGGATTAATGCTCTTGTAAAAGAGGTTTGGGAGAGCTGCCTGGCCCTTCTCATTCTTCTGCCATGTGGGGACAAGGCATTCCTCCCCTCTGGAGGGCGTAGGAACAAGGTGTCATCTTGGAAGGAGCGAGCAAGCCCTCGCCAGACACTGAATCTACCAGCACCTTGACCTCCAGAACTGTGAGAAATACATTTCTGTTATTTATAAATTACCCATTCTAAGACTCTTTGTTATAGCAGGAGGAATGGACTAAGACAGGATTCTAATAACGTTCCAACTGGGCTCCAGTCTTCATTCTTCTCCCTACAAACGTGTACTCTTCAGATCTGATCATATTACTCTCTGATCATGTTCCTGTCCTGCTCATAAAACCTGGCTGGTGCTCCTTTGCCTTGAGGTCAAACCCTGGCCGGTGCTCCGTGACCTTGAGGTCAAGCCCTGGCTGGTGATCCTTGACCTTGAGCATGACATATGAAGCCCTCATGAGCTGGACTTTAGCGCTCCAGGCTCAGTTCTCACTGACATCCTATAGATGCTCCATCTGTCATGAACTACTTGAGTCATACTCTCTCCAAGCCCTCTGCCTTTGCCTGAACCATTCCCAGACCTAGTGTGCTCTGCAGCCTCACGCCTTTGACCCTCAACTTCTCTGTGTGTCTCACTAATTCCTCTTTGTCCTTGGCCATTATGAGTCTCTCCTCTGTGCTTCTGCAGTACATTGCAGGCACTTCTCTTGTTACTTTTATCCTGAACTATAAACAATGCCTGTTTATCTTACTAAAGTCAGGTTAGAGTGTGTGTCTCATTTCTGCACCCCTAGCTGCTAACACTGTATGTGCCGTATCATTCATTTTCCATCCATCCATTCAACAAATATTTGATGGTCTACTAGAGGCCAAGCACTCTTCTAGCACGGGGCTAAAACGCTGTACAAGATAGGTATACTAGTCATTCTGCTGTTGTATCTCTACTCCAAATCCCACCTTATTTTTTTTTTTCCTGAGACAGGGTCTCACTCTGTCATGCTGGCTGGAGTGCAGTGGTGCAATCTTGGCTCGCTGCAACCTCCACCTCCTGGGTTCAACCAATTCTCCTGCCTCAGCTTCCCAAGTAGTGGGATTACAGGCATGTGCCACCACACCCAACTAATTTTTGTATTTTTAGTAGATTTTTACTACTCTCCCTTTGTTGGTTTGTCTGTCTTCCTCAGCTGGAATTTGAGGTCCATGAGCCCACAAGTTTTCACCATGTTGACCAGGCTGGTCTTGAACTCCTGACCTCAAGTGATCTGCCCACCTCAGCCTCCCAAAGTGCTGGGATTACATGAGTGAGCCATTGTACCTGGCTCAAATCCTGCCTTTTAATGCTCTCTTTGTGATGCTGGGGCTGGTATATCCTTTGACATGGGACTTTGAATTTTCATCGGCGGTGACACTAGTCAGACACTGGAAGGCAGGAAGGGGAAGCAGTAAACTGATCCTTCCTTTACGCTTCCTCTGTGCTTGTCAGGGTTGCCCAAGCAATGGCCCTTCTTCCTCGTGGCAGAAGCTGGCTCTAGTTTCTAGCTCCTTTCATTGCTCCCAGAACCAGCCTCCCCATGCCACCTTAGAGGTGAGTGGCAGCTGGGTGGTGTACCCTCAGAAGGCTGGCTCCTATCTCTGTGGGTTTTTCCTAGATGAGGTTTTGCCATGTTGCCCAGGCTGGTCTCGAACTCCTGAGCTCAGGCAAACCACACACCTCAGCCTCCCAGAGTGCTAAGATTACAGGCGTGAGCCACTGCACCCGGTCATTGTTTGTTTTTGAGACGGAGTCTCTGTCGCCCAGTCTTGAGTGCAGTGACACAATCTTGGCTCACTACAACTTCCGCCTCCTGGGTTTAAGTGATTCTCCTGCCTCAACCTCCTGAGTAGCTGGGATTACAGGCACCTGCCACCATGCGCGGCTAATTTTTGTATTTTTAGTAGAGATGGGGTTTCACCATGTTGGCCAGGCTGGTCTTGAACTTCTGACCTCAAGCGATCCTCCCGCCTTCGCCTCCCAATGTGCTAGGATTGCAGGTGTGAGCCACCGCACCTGGTGCTGGCACATAGATTCTGACAACAGACACTGTTTCTTGTGGTTCTTACGTTAGTCTTACTTCAGTGTTCGCTTTTAGATTTTTCCTCTCCCTCTAATATGTTATATTTAAACTAACTCCTTTTATTAAATAACACTTCTGATATATCTAGTGCAGCTCCTGTTCTCCTGGCTGGACCCTGACTGATACCATGGGGAAGGCCTGGGCCTGTGGACCTTAAATTCCAGGTGAGGAAGGTAGACAACAAACCAATAAACGGAGAGTAGTAAAAAGTGTTACAACGAAAAATTAGGGGAATGGATGGAGCCTGAGCTACTTTACATTAGTTGCGGAAAGCCTGTCCAAGAAGGTGACATTTAAGCAGTGAAAGAATTAAGTTTCCACCCACGTAAAGAGCTAGGGAAAGACCCAGGGACAGAGACCAGTCAGTGCAAAGACCTTATGTATTGAGTGGGCTTGGATTCAAGGATCAGAAGGAGCACTGACGTGGGCAGAGTGAGGTGAGGGACTGCTGCTGCAGAGGAGGAGGGCTGAGAGGTAGGCAGGGGCTAGATCACATGGGCCTCCTTAGCCAAGGATTAGTTTCTCTCTGTCTCTTTTTTTTTTTAAAGAAATTCTGAATGTGTTGAAGAGGCTTTAGAGGGATTTAAAATATAGGAAGTAACAAGGTCTGACTTAGATTTACAAAAGATCTCTCTAGCAGCTGATGGAGTGACAGTTTATAGGGAACAAGAGCAGAAGCTCTATTCTCCTCAGCAGATCATACGCACCTCTCAAGGACGAGGAAACAGGTCCAGAAACTTACAAGATGTGTCCCAGCTCACTCCATTTTGGAGTTTTGGTTCCCAGACCAGTGACCTGTTGTGACTATTCATTCTCTGAGGCACAACTGACCAGGCTCCAGGTGAAGCTTCTTGGGCTGGTTTGTAAAGCAGGCAAAGCCCCTGGGACAGCCAGACACCCAACCTTGATGATGCTCCTGCTTCATCACAGGTCCTGTTGAGCCCAGCTCATGGTTTATTCAGGTCATTCCAGTCTGGTCTGTCACAATAAGAGGTGGGGGAGCATCGAAAGAAAACAAGGCTCCCGACCGGGCGTGGTGGCTCATGCCTGTAATCCCAGCACTTTGGAAGGCTGAGGCGGGCGGATCATGAGGTCAGGAGTTCAAGACCAGCTTGGCCAAGATGGTGAAATCCCGTCTCTACTAAAAACACAAAAATTAGCTGGGAATGCTGGCATGCACTTGTAATCCCAGCTACTTGGGAGGCTGAGTCAGAGATTTGCTTGAACCCGGGAGGTAGAGGTTGCAGTGAGCTGAGATCAAGCCATTGCACTCCAGCCTGGGTGAGAGAGTAAGACGTCATCTCAGAAAAAAAAAAAAAAGAAAAAAGAAAACAATCCTCCCTGGGAGCTTCTGCAGATGTTGGTATGAATTCCTAAGCCCCTAGATTTGTGTTATTCTCCTTTCTTCTTCCCCAACATCTAGTCCATCAGCAAATCCTTCTGACTCTTCAAACATTTGCTGACTCTGACCCCTTTTCTCCAGGGCCACCAGGAAGCACACCTTCAGGAAGCACCTATTCTGTTCTATCCCAAAGGGCACCATTACATACTCTATAATATGAATCATGACCCCTGAAGTTGTGCTGAGTTTCTACATCTCTCCCTCCCTACTGCAGCTACCCTCTTCCAGCAACCATCCTGTCTCTCACAAATATTAGGGCAGCTAAGACCCAGGTCTTAAGCAAGTTAAGACCCAGGCCAGCAGGGGCCTCACAGGTAGAATGAAGGCAATGCTGGTGGGATTTGGGGCTTACTTTGAACAGGCAGTAAGGGCATTCTGGATAGAAGGGAGGGGTCACTTTGTAAGTAGAGGTAGGAGAAAGAATATTTCTATGTGCTTCAGGCAACAGGTTTTTGCTTTATTGAAAGAACCCTTCTTCCTGCCAATTTTGGGGCTGGGGGGAAGTGGCCAGATGGGTCCTGGGAGTGCTGCTGAGGTGATCTGGGCTGTCAGAAATTACAGCTTGGAAAAAGAGGAGGGTGTAAGACTCTAGACGAAGCTGAGAGATCCTTCCATGCTTGGGAACCTGAGTGATCACACAGACATGAGCTTCGGGAGACTCCAAAGCCTCGGACTCCCTTCTAAGCTAGCTCCGAATTCTGATTGGCTGTCTTTGCCTGCCTCAGTTTGTTCCTCCTACTGATTGGCCAGGTTCTTCCACCTACGGCAGAGCCCTGCTCCAGCAGCCTGGTCCTCCCACCTCCCACAGTGTCACCTGGGATTGGCTGGGCTCTGAAAGGCCAGGCTGGCTTGGCTCTTGCCATCATCAGATTCTTCCTCATTAAACAAATGAATCACAATCCTAATTAATTTGAGCAACAGAATTTATGTAACTACTCCCAGCAGGATGTCTGCTCTCAGTCGGCAGCGAGATTAATTCCTCTCTCTGGGAAATTCCAGCCTTGCTGGTCAATAAACCTTAATGATGACTGAAATCTCCCATCTGTCTCTGCTCAGGGCAGGTAACCCCTGTTAAGCAGACACCCAATTGGCTCGAGGCAGTACCCCAGGCACCAGCAGCACAAGGACAACGATCTCCCAGCCTAGACGTGTCCTGAGCCACATGGAGCACAGAGTAGGTGCTTACTTAAGGACAGGGGCTGCCCATTCCAGGGAAGTTCTGAACCACTTAAAGCCCTCAGGAGGTGGTCAATGTCTACTTATGGAATAAATGAAAGGGTGTGTGTGTCACTCAGATACCTACAAAATGGTCTCAAGATCCAAACAAGCTTCTCCAGCTCTTTCCAGCCTTTGCTTCCCCTATTTCCCATGACTATCCTTTTACAATTTTGAACTTTCCAGACTCAGAAATTTGGCTCTTAATGTTTCCTGCCCTTGAACTGTCCATCCCAGCCCTCTCTCTCCAAAACAGGCTTCATACTGGCTGCATGGGAGGGAGGGGTAGCAAAGTGCAAAGTGTTCCAGAATTAGTGCTAATTCTGACTCTGCCACTTACTCGTTGTACTTCACCTCTCTGTTCTTAACCTTTCTCTCATATGTAAACCACACGAGGTTCTCGGGGAAGATTAAACAAGAAAACATGGTGAAAAGGTATAGCACGGTGCTTGACTCATTTAATTAGTGACAGTGTTTTAGGTAATGGAGATACAATGGTGCTCAAGGCAGACAAGATTCCTGCTCCCAAAGAGTTTAATTTCTAGGAGACAAGAAACAAGCGAGCAAACATATAAGATAATCTTAGTTAGGGATCAGTGCTCAGCAAAAATAAAATAGAAAAACGTATGGAAAGAGACGGAGGGGAGCGAGGAACTCTTTGAGGAGGTGCCACTCTGAGACTCAAATGACAAGAAGGAACTAACCACATGAAATCCGGGGGAATGACATTCTAGAAAGAAGGAAAAGAAATTGCTGCTAAGAAGATGTGGGTGTGTTAAAAAAAAAAAAGAAAAAAAAATTGCAAAGGCCCTGAGGTACGATTGAGCTGCTCATGACCAATGGGAGGCTTTTGCTCTGTGTCTCATAGGTGAATGGGGTAAGCTTTGGGACTGAAAAATTCATCCTGCCACCTATCTAGGGGGTGCGAGGGTAAAGATGTGGACCCAGGTCTTCTGCCCTTAAGAGAGGAGCGCTTGTCACTACAGCACAAACAAGGTATAAGAGAAAGCAAAAGTGAGTGGGAGGTGGCGAGGGAGGAACAGACTGCCTTGTCCTCCACCAGATCTAAATCTGTCTCCTTCTGACGGTTGGCAGGATTATAGGATCTGGTTCCCATGAGGGCCTCCACCTCCACTGGCCTAAGCTGTCAGTGTCGGAAAGCACCAGCCCTAACAGCTCCCTCACTAGGTCAGCTGCGATTCCTTCTTCATTTCCGACAGGGAAAACCCAAAACTTTTATAACATGGGATTTCTTTTTTATCGTGATAATAATGTTTGTTCATTGCAGAAAAGTTTAAAAAGTGATAAAAAATCAGCCAGAATTCGAATTTCTGGAAATTTTGGTGTCTTTCTGCAAAGTTCCTATGCGCATACTTTATAAAATTTGAACATACTGCACATACAGTTTTGGAATATGCCTTTTCCTTCTGCCGTGAAAGTCTTCAAATGCCTTTTAACAGCTACACAATAGTTCACTACATGAACCAACTCAAATGTAACTATTTTAGGCCTTTTATTATAAATAACACAAAGAACCCTGAGTCTCTGTTACATAATGCCCTAATAGAGTAGGGGAAGTGCTCTCCAATCTGGTACTATGTCCTGTGCCCAGGAAAACCATTTTCTTTCTTTTTTTTTTTTTTGAGATGGAGTCTTGCTCTGTTGTCCAGGCTGGAGTGCAGTGGCATGATCTCAGCTCACTGCAACCTCTGCCTCCTGGGTTCCAGCGATTCTCCTGCCTCAGTCTCCCAAGTTGCTGGGATTACAGGTGTGTGTCACCACACTCAGCTAATTTTTGTGTGTTTAGTAAAGACAGGGTTTTGCTATGTTGGCCAGGCTGGTCCATCTTCTTAGTTGGAGGGAACAGGGGCGTCTACACTCCCAAACACTTTGCTCTTGTATAGCACAGTCTGCCGTTGATTTCTTCTGAGAAATGAAGATTGTTGCACTTCCCCCAAATTTACCTTCATTCTTAGCCTCTTCTTGTCATTGTGATCCCAGAAAGGATACAATGGGGAAAAAGGGGAGAAAAAGGGGTGCTGTCATTTGATGCTACATTCAGAAACAAACATATTGCAGATGCATGAATATTCTTTAACAATATTTTTATTAAATAGTAAATTGCAGGCGAGAGGGCCAGGATGAAGCCCTGGTCTCAGTATGCCAGAGTCTAAGGTGACTGTGTTTGGTTTCTGCAGGGGCCTGCCATGGAGGCAGGCATGGGAGGCAGGAGTCAGTGGTTCTAACCATTGGAGGGTATTGGGGGGTAAAGTGGGGTAGCCCATCTATAGTAGGCCTGGGGAACCTGGCAGCTGGGGGGTGACTGGGAAAGCACTTGAGGACCTAGGTGGGGACCAATATTCACTCGAAGTGCAGCCAGGAGGGTGGTCTGCCTCCTGCGTGTGGCTGGCGCTCAGGTTAAAGCTACTCCGTGGCTCCAATACTATCATCATGTCTCCGGTTTCCGGCTTGGCCTGAAAAAAAAAATCGAACCAGAGAGAGAGAAAGGCACAGGAGAAGAGATAATGAGGAGAACAGTGTGAAAATGAGAAAAAGGAGACAGAGGGAAAAAAGTCCATGTAGGGAGGCAGGTGCTTTGACAAGTGGAATCTTTCTGGTAGATGTTTAAGCAGCAAGAGGCACTTTTGGTACTGGGCAAGCTTATTGCACATCCATAGCTGATGAGCTCTCAAGGGCCAATGACAAGTCTTCAGATACCCAGTGGGTCAGGGAAATAGCGTTTCTCAGCTCTTCTGACTACAGACCCTGCCTCTAAACTGATTTGGTACCCTGTTTCTGCAAATCAATTTCTCAAACTTTCTGGGAGCTGATTATTTCTCAGCGGAGCAGACAATGACAAACTAGTGCTAGGGAACAGTCCTTCTTTCAGGCCCCCGGAAATTCTGGGGAGGGAGGGAGGGAGGAATGGAAAACATTTTGGTGGCCTGGGCTAGAGTCAGGAGGTTGGGGGAGGGAAGGGATGGGGAGAAAGAATATGGGGAAAGGAAAGCAGGAGGAGGGGTGGGTATGGGTGAAAGAGTTCCGCCCTTCTTACCCATGCTCACCTCTTGCTGCCAAATAATTATACTGTCTTCTTTTCAGCCTGCAGGAAATGGTGTTCTGGTATTCACTGGGAAAACCCAACAGTCATTGTCAACTTCTGAGGCATATGAATGGGGTACAGAGGGGAGGCCACGGTGTTGGTTGGGAAAACCGAGAAGGCAGCAAACGCAGGGGCCTCACTCTTACTATGGGAACACATCTCCGTTCAACTTGGTGAGAACAGAATGAATGTTTCAAAAGGACCTTTTATCAGGAGACTACAGGAAAGAATCAAAACAACCCATAAGTGGGGTTACAGGGCATTCTTCAGTTTCAATAGCTTTTTCCTCTCCACCTAACCCTGTTTGAGTGGACCAAAATGCTTCCTCTTATTTTTAGACAGGGTCTCACTCTGTCGCTCAGGTTGGAGTGCAATGGTGCAATCTTGGCTCACTGCAGCCTCCACCTCCCTGGTTCAAGTGATTCTTGTGCCTCAGCCTTCCAAGTAGCTAAGTTGCTGAGATTACAGTCGCCTGCCATCACACCCGACTAATTTTTGTATTTTTGGTAAATAGGGAGTCTTGCCATGTTGGCCAGGCTGGTCTCAACCTCCTGTCCTCAAGTGATCTACCCGCCTCGGCCTCCCAAGGTGCTGGGATTACAAGCGTGAACCTCTGCCATCCTCTGTCTTTTGAGTTCACACTCAGGAGGCCCTTCTGGTAAGCAACCACTTCCCCTCACCCTCCAAGCTCTCCCTTTGGCTGAAGGGCGTCTCTCCTTCCTTCCTTTTGAGCATCCTCCTGGCTCTGCATCCTGGTAGTGCTTCTCTGCTCTGGCCCTTTCCCTGACGTTCACAATTAACTAGCCTGTGGCTAATCTGGGTTCTTCCCTTCTTGAGGCAGGGCATCTTCCACAATATCCAAAAGCAAACGGGTTGAAAGATCATGGGGAATCAATCTTCTCCTTATGAAAAAGCAACTGAGCCCCAAGATGAGGAAGAGACTCACCCAGGGTCACAGAATGAGGGAATGGCAGGTGTGGGGGCGGAATCCAGCCAGTGTGGCCTACCTAAGGCTACTATTAACGAAACCCATTAGTAGGTACTAAGCCTTTTCCCCTTCCCCGTCCAAAGGCTCTAACCTGTGTGTGGGTCTAGGCTGACCCTACTGTCCCCTCCCCATTCCCAGGCCCTGGTGGTGAGACCAGGAGGTGTGGGCAGGAGGATCTTCTGCATTGGCTCAAACAGCCGGGAGCAATAGGCCCGCCTTCCAACTTCCGTTTGTGTCGGGGGTAGTGCTGATTGGCCCAGCAGAAGTGATTGACAGGTCAATAGCCCAGTGAATGATGAGCCTGGGAAGCGTGGTGGCCGTTACCGGTCAGTCCTCGCGTCGCGAGATCCTGGGGTAACGGTTTTATTTATTTTTTTCCTCCAAAGTTGATTCAGTCATTTTTCACACTCAAAATCCAGCGTCTTCTCAGTAACGGGTGAAAAGCCATTTTCTCCCCCAAAGAAGAATGCATTTGAGGCTCTAAAAGTACAAACGAACCCTTCAAGAGAAAATGAGAGTGTCATATTGAATCACTTGATAAAGGGGGTTTTGCTTTGCTAAACAGTTGGTGGGCAAGTGAGTGGGCAGGAGGGAGGGGAAAGGTGGTCGTGAATCGGAGAATGGGGACAGAGGAGTCAAGCAGCAGAAGGCCGGAGTCAAAATTGCTTATTGCAGCTCTTGTAACCTGTGCGAAATGCTGTGGCCATTCTTGGGGTCTGGATAGGTTCTGGGGCCTAGGGGGAAATGATGGGGTCACTTCTAGGGACTCTAAAGGTCCATGAATCGGGGGCTAAACTGGCAGTGGGGAGGTGAGGCAGTGTTCTTGCCCACAGAAATGGCTTCTCTGCAAGGGCATTTTAGTAAGAGCTGGCTTGGATGGTGAAAAGGGTAGCCTGGACCATGAGACAATTCCTGAGAGAAGCTAGTGATGGTCGGAGCATAGAGATGGAGTGGCCCATCCTCGAAGGGTCTAGTCACATAAGATGTGGCCTCTGGAAGAACGACAGTGGATTATCCCATAACTGGTTAGAAGATGGAGTTGGAGATAGAGATGAGACAGGGAGTTGAGAGATGGAAAGTTTGACAAAGGAAAGAGAGAGTGTCACAGGGACTGAGCGCTGGAGTCCCAGAAAAGCTGAGCAAAAGCATGGTTGGTACATAGTTGTCACTCAGTAAGTGCTAGCTATTACTCTTGTTTCCTTTGGAAGGGTAGGACAGGGGTTGTTCAAGTCTAGTAGTTCAAAGGCAATCGGAGGAAGTGAGTGGAGAAGTAAAAGAGTGCCAGGAAAATAGGCCATTCCAGTTGTCTGCTTGTCTCCCCCTGTGATTATGAGAATTGCAGAAGCCACTCCTCCATTGAGGGAATGAGAGGGAAGAATTGAACTAAAGAGAATGGGTGTTGGTATATACTGGAGCTGGAAACCCAAAGGATGGGAAGCAGGAACAGGGAGAGGCTGCCCTTCCAAGTGTCTTAAATAGAGCCTGTTAGAAGTGAGGTGAAAGAGGAGGGAACAAATGAGAACTAGAATGAGTTGTGGCATGGTTAGACCCTGGGTGAACCGTGTGTGGTATACATAACAGTTGTCATGATTGCTGGGGGGCGGGGGTCGTGGGGAGGAGCCCCCCTAGTTGTCTCTCCTGGGAAAAGGGAATGGTGGTGAGATTCAAGACTCCATTGGAAATTCCCAAAGATCATTGTCACAAGTGTCAACTGACTCAGGGACCACTAGTTTTTTAGGGAAGAGAGGAAGACTCTTCTACATTTTTTTTTTGACTAGCAGGGTGTGTACCAACTGAGGCTTCTGAATAGAGAGTGCATAGTACTGTTCATGAAGGTTCTGAACAAAAAAATGGAAACTCCTGATGTCAGTACTCCATTTCCCTTGTCCTTGCCTACCCTCACTAATGTGGGCTCTCTTTTTAGCAAGTCATTGAATCATAGGCATTTGTTGGGCATCTCTGAGGTAGCTAAGAGAAGGTGATGTTGAAGGAAGAGCAAAGAGTGCTTTTGAGTCCCCAAATTACACTGAAATATGTATCTCTGGGGAATCAACAAACTCTCTTTGAGCAACAATAGAAATGCAAAGCCAGCTGGACTAGCCTACTACCTAAGGAACTGTCTAGGGGAAAAAGCAAGTGGGGAGAGGGGAAGATAAGGTAGGAGGGATCAGTGACAGCAGAAGCTGAGGCTGAACAAAGAGGTTAGGAGAGACAGCCCTGGAATGAGCTGGTTAACTTACTTGCCATGTCTTTGAAGTCTTTTCTATTTCCACTGAATATGGTCTACTAATTTACAAAGAAAATTTATATAGTCTTCCAAGATTCCAGAAAGCACTGCATTTACTAACTTCTGCCCACTTTATGTAAACTGTTCAGAATTTTGTTGCAGCTCCCAGGCAACTCCTGATGATCTTGCTCATGGAGTCCAGATCTGCGTGGGGCAGATGAGCCTAGGCAGTGGGGTGCTTGTGGAAGCCAAAGCTCGGAAGTTGCTTTCTGGAAGGTGCCCTCATTTCTTATCTCCATGGATGAAGGGCCAAACAAGCAATTGGATGGGAGTGGAGTGAGTCTCCTTGTTAGCATGCTGGGATGTGGCATGACAGTGGCATCACAGTTGAGGCGCTAAGGTGGAAATAATAGCATCATCATGGAGGCTGTTGGCCTTGCAGTGGAGAGAATCTTCTGGTGGAGCACGGTAGTGGGAGTGAGGGTAAACTGGTCCTCAGTGAGGGCTAGTTTCTGATGATCGTGGTTGTTTTACTCATAGTCAATGACTAGAAAGGTTTCTGGTAATCTGAGTAAGGTTGCAGGCAAGGGGCTGGGAGGAAAGTAGGAGCTGGGTAAAGAAGGCACAGTTACTGAGCAGGGCTCTGAAGTCAACTCTTGCTAGTCTGGAAAGGCACTCTCCCCTCCCCCAAGAAGGAAATCGAACAGGCCTGAGAGGGTCATGTGCAAAGTCAGAGATGGAGAAGAGGAAATAAACAGATGACAAACAAGTGTGATGGGGACCACTGAGATGTAGCAGGCCACTGAGCTGACTCTTCAGGTCATCTAAGGATGTCTCTTTCTGCTCCTACTTCCCCCTGAGATGCTTCTAATAAAACACCAAGGGACGAAACCTGCTCCATGCATTGGAAGTTTGTGTTCCACAGAATGTGCGTTTTCAGCTTGGGAGCGTAATTGACTCTTCTGTGCAGTGGCCTTGTCTTGGTGACTCCAAATACGGGAAATGTCCAGGAAGAGGGGGGTTACGGGCACACTGGGAGCTAGTTATCTCCTGATTTCATGGACTTTTTCTCCAAGTTCTTCCCTTCTGCCTGTGGGAAGTGGTGACAGGATCTCACAGTCACCAGGAGGCTTTGAGGAGGTTGGGGGAGAAGGCAGGCAGGCAGAGAAACCCAGCTGTTGGCAGGAGGGCAGGTGGGTGCATGAGGCCTCTACCTCCCTCTGCCCATCCCGGGCCGTGTTCTGTAGCTGGACTTTCTGTGACATTCAACTTCCTGTCCTTCCCAGCCTCCTAGGCCTGCCACCTGTCATGTGTCTCACAGTAAAGTGAGGAGCAGGGAGCAGGAGAGGAGGAAAGAACAGGAGAGACAGGGATGGGGAGAAATGACATTTGCAGAGATGGAAAGACAGATCCACTCAACAGTGATGCTGCCTCTACGTCTCTTCTGTTGCTTTTCTTCATAAATGATTATGCTCATTTTCAAGGGCTGTTTACGTGCCCCATCAAGGATTTAGAGCCCAACCATCATACTTTCTGACCTAAACTTGCCCAACTTGCATTCGGTGCCCCTACTTGCTAAAAATAGGTCCCTCGGCTTATGAAGAGTTGAAGTGATTCAGAGACAAGGGGTTTGCTGTAGTTCCTAGACAATGTGAGGGCACTCTTGAGAGGTAAACACTGCCAGCTGCTCCCTTCCCCTTCCACGTGGGCAAATACAGGGAAAGGACAGGAGGAGAGAAAATGAGGAGTAGGAGGAGGCAGGAAGGGGTTGTGAGTCCTCACTGTCTCCAAATCTGCTGAAGTAGCCTGGTTGAGGGAGGGGAGAAGAGCATGGAGGAAGGTGGACAGGGCGGGATGGAAGAGGTGATGAGAATAAAATGGGGATGCCTGAGGGTCAGGTTGAAGAGGTGTCTCCCTGTCACTTTGCTCCTTGGATAGTTGTGTTATGTAATGGTTAAGGCTGCCTCTAGGCCACTGGAAATGAGATGAGACTCCTGATCCCCATCCGAGTACCCTGAATTATTTCTTCTACTTGTGGCATAATTGGAACTTGATGCTTTTAAGATTCAGGAGGAAGGTTTGGGTGAACTATCTTCCTATTTAGGGATGGGAGGAATACCTTCTAATGTGTTGTAAGATTCAAAGGAAGCAGAAACTCCCCATACTATACTATTGCCCTTCCCTCTGTTCTTCCTCGAAAGCCCCCTCTGATGAGATGCATGTAACAGGCAGGAGGGAAGAGGCTGCAAAGTCATCTGCCAGCATTATTGCCACGGGAGCGAACGTACCCCTTTGCACCACAGCAGCCTAGGACAAGACTGGAGTTTTTTAGAAAGAACTTTTACAGGGCAACAAAGGTTAAAAGAATCTGAAATAAAATGATGTAAAAAATATTAGAGCCCACAGAGCTTTGGACTGGCTGGCAACCTGCCGTGATCCTAAACTTTGCCGTTAGCCATTTGGCTTTATTGGATTCCCCCACCCGTTCTCATCTTGGTCTTGTGGAAATGGATTCTTTGCAGATCCCTGAGGTCACCTCCTCCATTTTTTTTTTTTTTTTTTTTTAATAAAGACGGGGTTTCACCATGTTGGTCAGGCTGGTCTTAAACTCCTGACCTCAGGTGATCCACCCAACTTGGCTTCCAAAATGCTTGAATTACATGTGTGATCTCCTCTGCTCTTTACTCTCCATAAGCGGGGCAGGGCTTTTCCATCTCACCTCCTGTCTCTTTCCTGCGTTTTGCTGTCCTGCACTCTAGCCCACATCTCTTGTCTTGGTTGACTAGTTGGGGTGCAAAGCCTTGTTATTCTCTAGTTTTAACCTGTGTAGGGGCCGTTCTGGGGGTGGGATGAGGAGTTAGGCTGTGCACAGAGATGCCAGGTGACTAGCAAAAGAAAGAATGCTGTTTGAGGCTCATGTTTTATCTCTGTTCTCCTTTTGAAAACTCCTAAGATACGCTCTCCCCTGTCTTCCCTGTCCTCCCCCTGGTTACAGAATCCAATCTTTACAGTTTTACCAAATTAATACTAAAAGCAAATTATTGTTGAAAGGAATTTTTCTCAAAGGAAAATAAGGGTCATTTCTTCACAGAGAGGACAAGACTGGAGCCTAATAATATAAACTAAACCTCAAAGAAAATGTGAACACACTCAATATTTAATCTAAAAGTATATGCTAGGTATGTTAATATGACATACAAATAAAAGAATGAATTCGTGCAAATGCTAAAATGGTAGGCAGGCCGGTGGGAGGAGAGGGGGCAGGGTGGGGCTGCCTCAGGTGGCTCTGGAGTGCAACGGTCCCAGCAGGCATCTCCTTGGATGTTGGCAGGCTTATGGATGTGTGGCCTTGGCCTCAGTGGGTCTTCTAGGGCAATAGGTAAGGGACCTGGGTGGCAGAGTCTGAAGTCCGAGTGACTCCAGAATGGCTAAGGTACTATGTGATGGGGTGTCTGATGGGGTGCCCAACCCCTGATGGGGGTCAGTGAGCCCGAGGAAGGCTTCAGGGTGACACTGAGAACTGAGTCTGAAGGGATAGGAGCAAATGAGCTGCAAAGGAAAATTCCTGGGAGCAGACAGAAGAAGGCTGGTGAATGATGCCGCTCTTGAAGTAACCTGTCTGTGTCCTGGCTGGAGGCTGGAGTCATGGGGGAACCATGGCCCCACTAAAAGGCCCTGCTGGAGGCCCCATTATAACAGCACTGTGGCGCACACCTCAGAGGCCAAGGCAGTTTCTTTCAGGTCACTGAGTCATTGATGGAATGAGGGTCACGATGGTGGTGCGGAGCTAATTTACTAAAGAAATACAGTGTGTTCCTGGGCATGCGTACCTTTTTAGGAAGGACGAGCAATGAAGAAGACTCGTGTCTGTGCCTGATCTTGTAGGGTGCTTAAGTAAAGGGCACTTTTGGCACCACACCCTCTCACTTTCTTTAGTTCTCTAGCTCTTCCCCCCACCAGCCGGCTCCTCTCTGACGCTGGGTTACATGAGGTCAATTGACCAGCAAGGGAAGACAGTAAGGGAAAAAGATGGCTTCATTGAGAAACAATAGAAGAAGAAATCTTCCAGTCTGGAATTGTAAATGGAACCATGAGGGGAAAAGCAGCTCACAGACTAGATAACACATTAAGGAGGCAGGTCAAGGAGAGGGCCCGGGGCAGGGTCACAGGGGCCGCGGCCTTCAGCAGGCTGGAGTCTAAGGTGCCTCTGTTTGGCTGCTGCAACAGACCCGATAGGCCTCTTGAGTTTGTCAGGGAAGTATTGGAAAGATCCCTGAACCAGGGCCCATGGGGTGATGTGTCTGGCCTTCCTGGGGATGATACGTAGGGAAGCATCTTGGCAGCTAGAACATGCAATGGTAGGAAGTACTAGGGACCATCTTCTTTCCACTCCTCCTGTGTGGCTTTGTGTGGCTACCTGAGGCTAAGGGGGTTGGTAAAAACACTTCTGAATCTCTAACGTCACTTCCACTTCCTCTGGAGAGCCGTCCTGGGAGGAGTGGAAGGGAGCATGTCTGAAGGAAGTAAGGGAGGCATGGTAAAAGGATAAGTAGATAAAGGTGGATAGACAGTCTGGGGAAGGGGGGCAACTAAGGCTTTTAAGTGGCTCTTGTATTCCATCGAGAATAGCTCAGCCAACTCATAGAGCATGGTCATAGCGTTTTTAGAGCCCTGCAGTCCTCAGGAAGAGCTGTTTATTTACACTGTGCATTTCACATAAATCCTCTCAGCTGGAAGAGGTGTTCACTTTCACAGAAGCAGGCTGGAATTTGGTGGGGATTCCTCCCTTCCGGTTTCCTGGTTTGCTGGGGGAGGGTGGGCGGGGCACTAGGCCACAGGGAGGGACAGCCCGGCCAGATGTGTTCTCTTTCTCTTTCTTGGGGTGTAACAGAACAAAGATCCCAATGTCTGCACTTTTTGTTGGGTGATCCAGAAAAGAGGGCTGTGAAAGGCAGAGGACTAGAGTGTGGGAAGGGTTAGGGTTAGACCTCAAAAAATGAGAAGAAAGAAAATGAAAAGTAGGCTTCCCTGAAGGGGTCCTAATCACTCCAGCAGTTGGGGGGTCTGGGAGTGGAGGGGAGAAGACAGGGAGTGAGGGTGGGAGTAGGAGAGAGAGTGAGGTTTCTCCCACTCCCTTAATACTCATTCTTTTTTTTTTTCTTTTTGAGACAGAGTCTCCCTCTGTCGCCCAGGCTGGAGTGCAGTGGCGTGATCCCAGCTCATTGCAACCTCCGCCTCCTGGGTTCATGCGATTCTCCTGCCTCAGCCTCCTGAGTAGCTGGGATTATAGGTGTGCGGCACCACACTTGGCTAATTTTTGTCTTTTTAGTAGAGACGGTTTTGCCATGTTGGCCAGGCTGGTCTCAAACTCCTGACTTCAGGTGATCTGCCTGCCTCGGCCTCCCAAAGTGCTGGGATTACAGGCATGAGCCTCCATGCCCAGCCAAAATAAAACTCATTCTTTATATGACATTTCTCCATGGTGCCTCAATCTGATAGAAACATCCCAGTGCAGAGTCTGGAGCACTGAGCGGCATCATTACAAAGGAGTTGGCTGGGTCAGTGCCCAGGTAGAGTGTGGCTTCCTCTTTCTCATCTCTGAGAGAAGGGAGGCACAACCATCTCTCCTTGTCTCGATCCTTCCTGATGTCTTTGCTATCCCAGCTCTGCTCTCCTCTCTTTAGCCCTCTGTTCACATGATTGATGTTAGCAGAATATGGAGTTTAGCAAAACAAATGCAGGGTGGTAGCAAAAGGCTGAGGTGGCTTTTTGTCAAGAGAAAACAGCTTTGGGGTGTGAATCTTCTCATTCGACTTGAGTTTGCAGCTAATAATTTTATCAGTGAACAATAACAAATATGCCAGAGGGTGGCTGGAGGGATGAAGGGCTAATACTTTTCTGTGGCAGGCCAGAATCTAAGGTGAGCTTATCAGAACGTGGGAGCCCCTTGGGTTAGTTAAGTGAGGTCATGAGTGAGGATATTGTGGCAGATCGGGTGACATGGACAAGCATGGATCATCCCTGTAAAGATGATAAATGGTGTGTTTCTGATGAATGGGGAAAGCCTCTTCTGAAAGACATTGACTCAGAAGCGGGTCTCCACTTGGAAGTATCACATGGCCAGGGTGGTCCTCACTTTGCCTTTAAACTCTGTTCTTGTGGTTGGCGGGTGGAAGGTGACCTCTCCCACTTTACCCACATCTTTCATAGCTTCCCAAGGTTCGTTTCCATCTTGGGTGGGGGTAGGAGGAGCAGGAGGATAAAGAATCAGATAAACCAAGGGAGAGACACAGAAAGAAAAAATCAGGTAAACACTGAAAGGCAGAAACCAAGAAAAGACTGCATCAGCCCAGGTGACAAGTTCCCCAAGTCACTCTTCCTATATCAGCTCCCCCTCAAAAAGATTCTGCTGATTTCAAGTTGTATTTACCAAGTCTTCAGAGTCTTTCAAAGGTGCAAAGAAAGAAAAAAGGAACTATACAAAGCCACTTTTGCTAAACTTTCCAAGCTTGCAAGATGTACCTTCTGGGTGAAGATCTATTACTCACCTTGAAGTGGAGAGAATTTGAGTCACAGCCAGGTGGAAGACAGCTTCTTCTCTCATTTCCTTGAGCTCCCTGAGGGGAGGGAACAGGCTCTTTTCATCTCTGTGTTCCATGTGTCTAGCATATAGTAAAAGCTCAATAAATCAGCACTGACTGAGTTGAACTAAATTATTTGTTGAATTTCCAGGTGAGTGGAGGGACAAAATCTGTTCTGGTTGTGGAACAAGGGACCATAAAGGTGCAGGGTCGGATGGGAGAAGTATGAATTTGGAAATCCACAGGAAAGAAACAGAATCTCTCCCAAACAATCACTATTAGGAGAGGCGGTGCAATGGTTGGGGGAAAAGGAAGAGGGTAAAAGGAGGTGAGAGGGAGAGTGAAAGTGAAAGTCTGTGTTGCTTTCAAACCTGTGCATGCTTCGTCCTCAGGAAGTTCTTAAGTCTTTAGTCATCCTTCAAAACCTAGCTCAGGTGCCATGTCCTCTGAAGTCTATCCTGAGAACCCTCCCTCTGCCATACCTGACTATTCTTCCTCCTCTGCGTTTCAGTAGCATTTTATATTCCAGTTTCTCATTCATATGCTGAATTAGTGGTGTGATTGGTTGCTAATGTGATGACTTCTCTGCTAGACCGGGAGCTCTTTGTGGGCAAGGACTGTTGGTTTTTTTTTTTTTTTTTTTTTTTCCATCCTCAGTGCTTGATACATAGCGGGGGCTGAGGGCAGGGAGTTCTGTCAGTTGCCCTAAAATTGATGGGTGGGCTTGGCGTCAGGGCTCTTGGCAGCAGGTAGTAGGCAATGATCCAGGCTGACAGCTGTTTGATGCCTTGGGGGCTTGACAGCCTTATGTAACCCTTGAGGGTAGCTCTAGAGACCTACAGTAGAGACTGGGGCTCAGAGATAAGGTTCCAGTTTAAGAAATAGTGGACAGAGTGAAAAGCAAGATATCAGTTTTCTCTTGAGGATCAAAGAACAAAACAGTGGCTTCACCTATTGAAACTGGTGTTTGAGGAAATGACCTGTTCATTGATTGGGAAGAATGCCAAGGGCCCAGATGCTAGAGCCGAGGTTCCTGGGTCACAGCAGGATCCCCAGCCAGGACTTGATTCCCCTGCCCTGGATGGTTCTTCTAGTTCCGTGAGAAAGCTGGCCACCTGGTCTCTGAACTGCGGCTGGAGACAGGCCTGCTTCCCGGCAGGGAGCAAGTCAAAGCAGGCGGGCTCCACCTGTGACTGAGAGCTCTCTATTTCATAGGGCAGTTTACTTTACTGTAGGGTGGTTGTGATTAATTTAAAAAGTGATTTTTATTGAACTGAAATCTGCCTTTCTTATAACTAGCACCCATGGAATCTAGTTCTGCCTTTAGTAATCTGTTCGACTGCAATATCTCTCCTTCAAATAAATATATAAGAAGAAAGCAAATGTTCCCTCGAATTATTGTGAGCCTTCTTGGCTCCTTCAGTTGTCTCCCCATCCCCAGCCATTCTTCATAAAAGATGTTTTCAAGTCCATTCATCATTTTGTTCACTCTTCTCTGGACTTGCTCTAGGTCCTTTATGTCCCCCTGATATGTAGTAGCACAGTGGTACTCAGCTAGGCACAGAGGATACTGTTAAATCCTTACCTGGGGATTGCAGTTCTGTTGATGTGGCCCAAGGAGGTCATAGACGAGAAAAACCTGAATCCCTGTTATTTTTTCCATTTTTCTTGAAACTCATACTGTTGTTAAAGTGAGACTCTTCATTTTATACTTAATGATATGGATTTCTTTTAAGTGCAAGATTTACCAACCCTTCTTAGTAAATTTTGTTTTAAAAAAATTAATGTCTTTCTCTTGAGATAGTTTTGAGTCTTAATTCACTCAGGCAGTACTAGCTATATCTCTCTATTTTGTAATATTAGCACATATGGAGGGACACTACTTTTATGTCTTTGCTTTCATTATTTAAAAAAGTGTTGAATGGGGTGGAGCCAAGCAGAGTGTAACTCTAGTTAATCATGCAGTGATGGGTTTACCTAGTCATCCTATCATCCTGTGCACATTTTCTGTCTGGTTGATGTGACATTATGACACTTTGTCAAGTACTTTAGTGGTCAGGGTGTATGATATGCCATTCTTTCTTCTGCTCTTACTCTTAGTCGCTGTTAAAACGTGCGCGCTGAATGAAGAGACCCCCTCAAACAGGCTTTGAGTGAGCAACAAGGCTGTTTATTCACCCAGGTGCAGGCGGGCTGAGGCCGAAAATGGAGTCAGCAAAGGGCAGTGGGATAGGAGTTGGTTTCATAGGTTGTGGGGGAGGCAGTGGAAAGTTACAAAAGTTAAGTTTAGGGTGGTTTTTACCAAGCTGGGAGGGGGTCGTAGGGTGTGGCGTCAAGGGTGTTGGCCAAGGTTGGTTACAAAGTCCAATGGACTTGTTAATTGAGGCCCCAACAAGAAACAATAGAGAATGTCTTAGAGTTAAGTAGGCACTGCAGGGGGCGATCATTCTTCATCCTTCCGTGATCTTGCAACCCTTTCAGGTTTTCTAATTCTGGAAGGCCCTTCAGAGGTGTATGTGCAGTTCATGGGGGTCTCCATGTCGTCCCCAGTGCAGCCAGACCTCACAGTCACCCTATCGAAATAGAAAATTTGCTTCGTGTAGCATGATGTTGTTAAAAGTGACTCTATGATGGGTTAGTTCTATCCTGTTATTTTAGACTAAACACGGATAGCACCAAGATCAATCAATCAGTCAATCTGTCTGTCTATGTATCTACGTATCTATCTATCTATCTATCTATCTATCTATCTATCTATCTATCTATCTATCATCTATCTGACTTGGTGTTATCCTTCTCTAGTCCTGTCCGTGTGTATACAATATCCGTTGGGCAAGACAATGTTTTCTCTTTTCCAATTCTGTGTTTACCAAGGTCTGTTCTAATCTGATGTCTATTGTACTGCATAGCCAAGAAGGGCAAGTCCTATGTAGATAACTTGGGCTGGCAGATTGCTTATTGCAAAGGCATTAGTAGCAGTTGAGCTTTAAAATCTGTTTCTTGGAAACTTGGTGGGTATGCATCTATTCCTTGGAGTCTGACTGCAGAGGTGATAACATCAAATGTGCAATACATGTCCTGCAAATCTTGTGATGTAATGGCTCTGCCAAAGGGTAGCTGTCCAGGGAATTTCAGCCTAACGCAGCCGACCAGAGTTTAGATGAGAGAGAAATGACTGGCACGTTGTAGGGTAGGGATCAGGGAAAGCTGCCTGGAGGGGTGAGGAAAAAAGAGAAATCTACTGTTCACCAGTGTCCTTTATTCCTTTTTCCTCCTAGATTCCCAGGAAGGGATATGAAGGGGAAGGTCCTCCCCTCCCACCTGCTTCCCTCCAGTCCTGGCACAGTTAACTTGCTAGGTTGCTCGACCATAGGCGGACTGTCTGTGAAGTCCGTGAGGTTTTTAATAGAGGTCAAGGCTGATTGTAAAGCCCAAAAGTCTGTCTATTCATAATGCCTCTAACTCGTTGCTTAGGCCATCTGGTAGTAGGCTACACCACTGTGTTTACTTTTGACCTTTGGTTGTGCTGGCAGTCCCTACTGCTGCCTGGTTCCAATGTCTTAGTTGGCCAAGGCATTGAGAAAGTTTTTCTAGCTCATCAGTCACAAGTCTGCCTGGGTTAGGACCAGTGGCATTTCTTCATTTCATGCTTGGGCAGGAAAGGGAATGATATCTCTTGGTCCTTTCCTAACTTTTCCACATTCCTAGTGTCTTGCCAGGATGCAGGGCCTGGTCCCTATTTGCTTGAGGAGACATTGGCCCTTGCCCCCCTCCTAGACTTGGGAAATCTCCTTTCTCACTTGTCTGCTTCTTGTAGGCACCCTCCTCCTCTTTCTCCACAGCTAGAATGATCAACTGAGTGGATTTTAGATAGCTTCAGCTTTCTGCCATGATAGTGTCGAGGATTTAAAAGCTTAAGGTTACCAGATTGGAATTGGAGGGAGAGAGAGAAATATAAAAAGTCATAACACAAAATTAATATCTAAAAACAAATTCTGCTACAAGTATGTTCCTAATGCAACAACTTGTCTCTGTACCTTTCCCTCTTCTCTGCATCTCTTGATACACATTTCCTCTGTCCATCTCCTCTTCCCTGGTCCCTGATGGCTTTTGGCTTTGTCCTTCTGGTGAACACATCTGACATGGCTACTATAGGGAAAATGCCACTTACCAGCCTCCCATCTCCCTTGCTTGTTGTTCAAATGATTACCTCACTTCTACCTTGGCGAGATGCTAGTTTTAGATTCAGAGAACCTCAGAAAGCTCTAGCTCTAAATGTGTACAGAATCTATTATAAGCTTTTAATGTAAGCCTCTGCGCCAGAGGCAGCGTTTGTGTGCAGAGTTCCGTTGTTTCTTTAGAACATTTGGCTTTCTCTTGTTGCCATGACTGGTGAGGCTTCTGCAGTGGCTCAGAGGCAGGGAATTGGGACAGGCAATCTATTGCCCAAACTCCTGCCACCCCATGACTATTATTAAGAAAATTCAGTAGTAGTTGCCTCAATCCAATTCCAGTGAACCTCAAGGTATTGCTTCTTTGAGACGATGCATTGTCTTTGGGCTCTTCCTATCATTATTCTAAAAGGATTTAACTCATGCACTTGTGTTAAGGGATAACGGTAAGATCAAGTATGACTTACTGTGTGATCCCTTTCCTTCTCTACTCTCAACATTCAGGCTGATTTGCTGGGGACACCAAATGCCACTGGGTGGCTGATAGTCATTCTGTTGTAAGGCTTCCTTGCTAGACTTGAAGTCTCTTAGAAGTTGAATAGGACACAGGTTCAGCAACCAGTAGTTGTGACACAGCCTGTGTTTAATACATCTAAAAATCTACTGATCTATCCATAAAGCAGAAAGATCCCAACTATTGTTGTTTTAACTTTCCTTCTCAGTTGGTTCGTGTTTTGCTTTTTTCTGGTGTTGCTGTAGTTGAATCAGAATCTGTACTGCCAAGAAACTAAATTTAAAATTCCCATTTCCTGAGTGTCACCCCTTATTTCTCTAGACTGTGAATTGCTTGAGGGTAAAGGCTGTGCCTTGTTCGTTTCTGTAATCCCAGTGCCTAGCTGGGTGCCTTCCGTGTTGACAGTGTGGTGAGTTGGATGTTCATTAAATACGTGAGGATGCCTTTCCCTCCTTGGCTTCGTTGACACTACCCTCCTCTGGTTTTCTTTCTGTCTCATGAGTCACTTTTCCGTGGCCTCTGCTGGGCTAGGCTAGGTCCTGGGGCAATGACTTTTCTGTATTCCTCTAATCTCACCCAGACTCATGATTCCAGCCTCAGACACTCCCATGAGGTCCAGATTGAGCTTTTAACTGCTTGTCTCCTGTCTAAAACAGAATCCTTGATTTCCTTTTCTAGTTCAAGTCCCAAGTTGTTTCTGCAACAGCCTCTCCCACTGTCAAATAGGACCTACATTTGTTCACAGCCCTCAAACTTGGATCACCCTTGATTTGTCTACTTTCTTTACATCTCCCCATCCAATTTGTCAAGTCCTGTTGGTGCTACCAGCAAAATACATTCTAGACTTGTCTACGTCTTCGTTAGCACTACCGTTACTACCTGTAAGCAAGGCCACCTAGACATTGGATGCCTCCTAACTGGTTTTGCTCTTGCTCTACACTAGAGTAGGGGGTCTTTTAAAAATATATATCGAATTCCATTGGGTTCCTTGTTTAAAAACCTTCTCTGGTTGTCCTTTACACCTGGACTCACATGTTTCCTTGTGTGTATTCTACATTCATAGGCATCTCTCTGCACGCAGACATGCCTGCCTTTGCATCAAATGGGAAGAACTTAAATCTCCACTAGAAATTTTATTTAAATCTTGTATGTTCTGTATGAGGAAGGAAGGAGAGCAAGCATTTATCAAGTATTCTTTTTGCGTTAAGTAATGTTTTCATACAATGTCACATCAAGGATCTATAATTCTAAAGAAATCTGTTAATCTCTATGTCTGATGGCATCGCTGGGCAGAAGGCTGTCAGAGAAGTAGACAGGTATTGCATACAACTAATGTTACCTCTCATTCTAACTTTAAGAAGTCAAATAGCAGATGAAAAGGGGCTGGACATTCTAGTCAGTAAAAACGACTTCATGCCAGAAATCTGATCCCAGTTGAGGGGGAATGCAAGATCTTAGGTAATGCAAAACTCATGAACAATCCTCAGAAATTCTTATTTGTTAAACATATATTTACTGAATGCCCACACATTGAGGATACCTGTGAATAAGACACAAAGGTCCTTGTCCTTACGGGATTTGTTTCCAGGGAATGGTCCTTCTCAGGGGAATGCTTAGCTTTGAATATGGGAAAATCTGCAAAAGATATAAGCCTTGTCCTTTTAAGATTAATCCTAGAGTGAGAAGCCAAACTTCCTTCAGATTAGACATAGGTTCTGCCCTCAAGGAGCTTACAGTCTGGAAGAAAGGAAAGACAAGTAACAACTGTACTTACTGCAAGGCAAAAGTGCTAAAAGATTCTGAAAATGGCAAAGTAATTCAGGGGAAGAAGAGGTTCTTTAGATTTGGAGTGGAGGTCTTAGGAGATCCAGGAAAATGTTATGAACAAGGAGGTGCAGATCTTTCTCGCATCAGGGCTAACATTTGGGTGTGGAGATTGACCTAGGGGTGGAGAGGCCCTGCTTGGCCTAGCTCTATTATACAGGCAAAGACTGCCAGGAGAGGGATTGTCTGTAGACAGCCAAACAGAAGAAAACTGGTGAATAAACCCTCACAGCGGGAGGTGTTGGATACAGATGGCTGTGCACCCTTGCTTCTTTATTCTGCTTTGTGAAGGGAAAGGATGCAGGAGCTCTGAAAATATAGATTTAAGGGCAAATTAAGGCTCGTCTTCTGATTGACTTGAACAGGCTTAGCAGGGGGATCTAAATGGTTGGTGAAAGAGAGAGAGAGAGAGAGAGAGAGAGAGAGAATATAATTGCCATGAAGCGAGGAGTTGGTGGCTTAGTCAAGGTCAAGGTCAAGGCAATGGCAAAAGGCTCTGACTCCAAACTAAAATTCAAGGTGAGCGATGAAAAGTTTGGGATTCTTGAGAAAGGTCCTGAATTTTGTAACCTAGGCATTTATTCTTTTACAAACATGTGCTTAATGCAGTGTTAAAAATAAGGGTTATGTGACATATGCTTTTGCATTTAAGTGTTTTAATAAGAGTATGTCTTTTTTTACAAACAAGAATTGGAAAGTTTGCAGATAAAAGAGAAGGGCTGAAGTAGAAAATCAGGAATTGAAACAGCAGGGAAAAACCATCACACTGGATCATGTAGCCATGGAATTTTTTCTTCATTAAGCGTCAGTATCGAAGCATCAAAAATTTCACTGTTGTTTCGTTTAAAAGTGAATGGAGAATTGAAAAAAAAGGTTAACAGAGCAAGTTATGCAGGTCTCATTCTCCTCATCTGTGAGATGGTGGTAATACTGCTCTAGCCAGGATGTTTGGAAGATAGAGAGGATAATGTCTATAACCATCCTAGCATGTTATCCAGCATAAAGCTGGTACTGAAGAAACACTATTTCCTTTCCTGTTCGCCTTTCTGTACACAAGCAGGAACACATTTTCCCTTCTGTCCCGACACCTATTGCTTTTTCCTTTTACTATCTCTTTTTTCTGTCAGACGTTCTATCCACTAAAATTCTTCAGTCAGTCTATCCCAGTCGTTTCCCTCTTCCCTTTCTTCTTTACTTCTTTTCATTGTAAAGTTTACCTGGAGACCCCCTTCCAGAGTGATCCAAACAAAGCTAGTTCTCTGCTGAAGCTATTGATGTCATTTCCCAGCTGTCCGACTGAGGTATGGACCTCCTTCCAGATCATGGGGCGACCGTTTCTTAGGGATTACCGGGATCACCCTTCCAAACTTGGAAATCCATGAGTGTGATGCTTCCAGTCTTGGAAATGACCACACCTGAGTTTGTTGAGTGTTTAATTCTAGTCTGGAAAGGAGTGTTCAACAGGCTTATAGAACTTGCCTGCAGGGACACTGCCGGGAAGAAGCTATTGGCTTTCAGGACTTGGAGATTAGCTTTCCTACCGCCCTTCCTCCTGCTACCTCATTTTGTAACCTGCCAGCCCCGTCACCAGCATGGGAACATCACAGACATCCTGTCTTTCCTAGTTAGAGCCTCATTAGCATTCAAGTAGACACATAAGTATTCTTGCTCAATTTCATGCTTAGTGAGCTTGTTGAGGGCCCAGTAGCTACCTATTGTAAGGTGGGTTGTGGATTTCTCATCAATAGCCATTCAGTGCTGCTTCCTTACCTTTAGGGATGAGACAGCAGCAAAGGGGGAATTATTGTTATTATCACTATCAATAGGAACAACTACCATCTATGCCAGGGGAATTATTATTATCATCATTATTAATAAGAACAACTACCATGTATGCCAGGCACCTGGCATAAATTATTTAACATAATCTTTACAAATTTGCAAAAACCCTGTAAATGAGATATCTTGTTCCCATTTTACAGATGAGAAAACAGAGGCTCAGGGAAGTAAGTGGCATAGCTCGGACTCAAAGTCTTTGTCTTTAGCGCTCATGTTCTTTCAAGTCCTGCTACTTGCTCATCTAGTAGTGAGGGGTGGGCTAGCTCTGTGTGCACATAACCTCGCCAATGTCTACGCATGCAATACGAAGCCCCACTGCCCTACACTGGCACGTCTGACTTAAAACACAGCCCGAAGAAACATTATTTTCTTTGCTGTTTGCCTTTCCGTACACAAGCAGGAACGCATTTTCCCTTCTGTTCTGACACCTATTGCGTTTTCCTTTTACTGTCTCTGGTTTTCAGAATGAATGTGTGCATTTTCAGAATGAATACTACCTGGCAGATTGGAGGCTCACCACGTGGTTTTGCTTGAGCCCCAACATACCCTCCTTTGACTTGTATATTTTCCTTTCTTCCTCTCCATCTTCCCTTCCCTATAGCCAAAGCACCTTTGCATTCAAGATCTCACTGGATTTTCAAAATAACCCTCTAATGTAGGCAGGGCTGAGATTTATTTTGAGTGTACAGATGAGGAATTTAGGGCTCAGCTAACCTGAATGAGCTGCCTCAATTTCTACTACAGCATATTGGGTGCAGTGCCTCTATTTCGTGGCTAAGCCAAGTTATTCATTATCCAAGGGGCTGACTTGCTTGGGGTTTTCAGTTGAGGGCCAGCTCTCTATAGGACAGGTTGCTTTTTAATCAGCTGGCTCACCTGCCCCTGGTGACGGGGGCCCTGATGATGGGGACTTCGGGGAACTTCTAGGCCAGTTTCATCTCTTACCTTCCCTCTTTTGGCGACCCTCTATATTTCTTTTGAGTTTAAAGCTGATGATGTGCATTTCTGATTTCAGTCTGACTCTTGCTACTGAGTGACAGTCTTTCTATTGCCAGGGTGAGAGTTATGTTGCAAGAGAGAATTGTAGACAGGATCTCTTGTGGGAATACCAGTGTAAGAGGAGAATCAGGACCCTGCTGGCGTGTGTGTGTAGCTCCACTGGGGCCTGGAGCAGGAGCTATGGGAGATCAGATGGACTTACTATTTTTTTTTTTTTTTGTGGCCAGATATACAGTCAGGAGTGATAGGTGGGGTGGGCAGATGGTTCTCAAGGCTAGTCTGGTTGGAGGAACAGGGTAGATTTGAGAACGCAGACTTTCATGAGCCCGGTCAGGAGATGGAGAAGAAAGGGGAGGTGGGACCTGGGTCTAAAATGAGCTGAACTCCAAGGCTGGACACAGGCAGATGGGATGGAGGGATCTAAGATGAAATGATGCATATCGAAAGACTAGGAGAACGTTTTGACACATGGTAGCTACTCAAGAAAAGCTAATTATCTTTTTGGTGGGCAAAACCATAGCCAATTCAAAATGGACTTTATAATTTTTACCCAGAATAGAGTTTGGGCTATAGTTGCTGCCTATACCTGAACTAAGGTAGGCAGGACCTCTCAAAGACACCCTGTATCTGACCATGGAGTCGGCCAGAGCTTGGTTTGGACAGTGAGTGCCATTACGTGACACTGAGCCAAGTAATTCCACTTCTCTGAGCCTGATTCTTCATTTGAAAAATGGAGATAATGCTTTTCTTGCAAGGTTGGAGCTAGATATCTGTAAAATAAAGCTTTAGACACTCAGAAATGGAGCTATAAGACAGTTAAGCTACATTCAAATGTACTGGCCTAAGTTGCTTTTGAGGCTAGAGTAAGACTGGTTAATAAGAGGCCACAACCCTGATCCTAAAATTCTCGGTTGAAGGCTGCTTCTCTAGCTAGATATTGTGGATTGAGAATTTCATGGTGTCTTAGTGCCAAGGTTCCTTCTATTCAGATCTTATATACCCAGTCTTAAAGGGGTGACATTAGCAGTCATCTGATGGGCTTTTTATTTATCCCTGGGGATAAGGTGCTGACCCTTCAAGCTGGGAAGAGGCTCTTTGGATCCAGAGAAACTGGTCAGATAGGGCAGGCCTGACCTACTCTGGCTTCCAAGCATCAGAACTCTCCTGAAACAACTCCTTGGAGGACACACCCTAGATATTATGCCTCCAGGCCTCTGAGCCATCCGCCCCCTAACCCTTAGTCCCTAGGCCCTATTGCTCCTTTCCAGATATCCCACACACTTCCTTGTTCTCAAGACACTCTTCTTCATCTGAGTCCAGTTGCCTGAAGCTAGTCTGCTGGATTACTCCCTTCATCTTTCTTTAATTTACTGTGATTAGCATTAGAGAATTTCGCACTGTGTCTTCCCCATTAGGCAGTTTTCTTGACCCTGTGGGGATCTACTCTCCTGTTTATGCTTTCCTGAGATAAAGCAGCAAGGGTGAGGAATCTGTACATTTGGGGGCCCTTTTTGATTAGTGTTGAGGGGCTTCTCTGCTGGTCTTTTCTCCAGGTTCTTTCCCAGATCCATTCCAGGCATCCTTCCCCTACCCAGGGGATCGCTCCTTGGGACTTGGTATCTTTGCGCTGCCTGCCTCTGGGAATATTGCAAGCCTCCATCTGCTGTCATGCGTTCTCCACATTGCTGCCAGAAGTTGTTGACTCAAGCAGTCACCTAATCATCAAATGCCCTTTGAGCGCAGGCTGTACTGCCACCTCTGCTCTCCTGGAGCTTACAGTCTGATTAATTACTCTCCCTATTTCTGACTCAGCATTTCTTTTTGTTCCTAGCTCAATATTGGTGAGGACTGCAAAACAAGGCCGGAAGCCTGAAGGATGCTCCTGAGCCTCTCACGGCAGGAATGTAGTAGCAGAAACCAGTGCCAGACCCCTTTCCACTTCCAGCCTGAGTCTCTCTGCACAACCAGCTGCACCCTCATGTTCTTAAACTTGGCTGTGTCTCTTCTGATCCCCAGACGTTAGCTTCTGGGACTCACCTCCAATCCAATAGAAGCTTCCTGCAGCTCTTTCTTGGCCTCCCAGGCACTGGTGGGCTCACAGCCCCTCCCACTTTGGCCGCATCTCTCTGCCCAGCCTTCTCACTCCTCGTTCTCCTTTTTTGGATGACTTGCTCTTCTGTCACTTTCTCTTGTATCTTAGAGCTTCTGCCTGTAATGCCCTTTCCTGTTGCCCACCTGGAAAATGGCTGCCCGTCCTTCCAGGCCTAGCTTAAATGCTCCCTCCTTTAGAAGACTTGCTGGACTCTCTCAGGCAGAGTTAAGTGCTCCTTCTCCTAAACTGCCACTGCAGCTTCTGTTTACTCCCATCCCTGCCATTAATTGCCTGAGTTGCATGCTTTCCGCTAGATTATAAACTCCCTGAGAATAGGAACTGTGCTGCTTTTTGTCTTTTGTAAGCTCAGTTCAGGACCTGGAAGAACATAGGTCCTTACTGCACTACGTATGGAACGAAGAAAGTTTTATCTGCGTTCTTCCTCTTCTCTAGCTCAGACCTGGAAATAGGAGGTGGGGGTGGAGATGTGGGAGGTGAGGTGGGGGAGAGCAGAGCGTAAAATGAAAATAAATAGCTAATTCCTCCTAATAACGCCTGATTTCCTGATTTGATATTCTGCATTCATTATAATTACTTGCTAGGAGATAGGGTATTAATCACTGTGTGTGGCACTTCTGCAGAGTTGCGACACAATGCCTGGCTGCCTGGCAGCTGCGATGCTCAGAGACTCTTGACGACGATGAGCAAGACTTGGTCAGGATTCCTGGGCAGTCACTTTAGGCCCCTCTGGGGTGCTAAGCGTCAGTGAATCCAGTCAGAGAGTTCTCTGGATCAAGGGACCCAGAACATGCTCAGAGGGGCATTGTGCTGAATGCACAGGTATGGTTAGAGAAAAGTGAGGGTGTTCGGCTCTGTAGGGGACATGGGAGTTCAAGTCAAAACAAGAACTGGTCATAGTCTCCTACTATGTCTAGTGCCATGGTAGCCTCCGAGAGTAATGAGGTTGGCAACAAATGGGCTTCTGACCCCAGATAGCTTACAGTCTCTCCAGGGAGCTGACTTGCATATATTCTGAATAGTAAGAACCCAACCAGTTAAAGAGCTTTCGACTAGGCTTCAAGAGAACAGGTTCATGTTCTGACTTCACTACTAATTGGCGGTGTGACTTTTGCGAGCCCTTCTTTGGGGGAGAGTGAGCTAGATCCCAAAAACATGAGGGCTGCAGCCCTGTCCTTGGGATTCTTTCCGTCCCTCATCTGAGCCTACCCGTTCTTGAAGGTCAGTTTCAATGCTTTGGTCTCTATGAGCCTTTCCTTGTTCTTCCTGGTGGGTAGGGGTGCTCCTTCTTATGAGCTCAGCCCATTAGTAGTTGGTGTCTGCGTCCCTCAGTGGGGCGTGCTATCACTGTGGGACTTTGCACTCCTTGTCCCCCCATGGAATGCTTTCCTCCCAGATAGCCCCACACAGCTGGCTGCTCACTTCTGCAGGTGTCTGTAAATGACACCTCTCTGGAGATGCCTTTCCCAACTGTTCTGTGTAAAAGAATTTCTCTCTCTCCCCATGCCTGCTTTATGTTTTTATAGCATTTATCACTGCTTGGCATTTTGCATATTCACCCATTTATTGTCTGCAGTAAGGATGAGAGCAGGTACCTCATTTTGTCCGAAGTTTCATTCCTATGGCGTGACACATAAGGAAACACTCAATGAACAATTGTCGAATGACTGACTGAATGAATGAATGAATGAGTGAATAAGTGGGCTGTCCTCATATAACCACTATGTCCTTCAGGAGATCTTTGTTCCCGGTAAAGGGGAGCAAGTGGCTAAATAGCTCTGAGGCCTGAGAAGATCTGATATTTCATGTGATTTAAAGGAGAACTACCTACCTTTTATCCGACATTTGTTACAGGCCAGGAAGTGTTTCAGGGCTTTTCAATTTATCTTATTTAGCTCTTACAAAACCCTTTGAGGTGTCAGTGACTCCCATTTATAGGTGGCAAAACTCCGAGGCTCAGAGACCTTAAGTAATTTGCTCAAGATCACGTAGCTCAGAAGCAACGGAATCAGGATTGGAGCCTCAGTGTATTAAGCATTTCCAGTTTTGCTCTTAAGCATTTCCAGTTTTGCATTCTGCTGCCTCCCTGGATGGGGAGAGAGGAAGCCGGAACTCTCTGAGCCCTGGGATAGGTTGGACATTCTGCCACCCCTCCTGGCTGCTCTGCCCAGGGAGCTGCCCAGCCCTAGCTTCTGTCTTGCTAATCTTCCTCCTCTGTATCTTCCTCATTAATTTCCCTTGCCTCTAAGCCTGGAGCTCCTTTAAACTCCTGGTTTTCTAGGATAGGCGTTTCAAATTCTAGCCCACCCACTGGAGTCTCATAGGCCTGTTCTTTGTCATTAATCTTAAACTCCTGGCTGGCTCGATGGCCAAGGGGGATGGCAGGACCTGAGTTAAACTCTTGTCTCTCAGCAATTCCAATGCAGTCCCCCCTTGCAGCTGAGACAGCCAGGTGGGAGGGGGGTCCCTGGAGAAACTTCAACCACCCCGTCCACTGAGGTGAAGCTTCAGAAAATTCGCAACGTTTGCAGCAGAGAGTATCCTGGCCCCTCCTCTTCCCGTGTGGAAAGTGGGATTCAAAGGGCCAGCCGGGAAGCTCTGTAGCAGGGACTCTGGCCCGGTAACAGTCCCTACTTCCCCCTTTTCTTCCTTTTCACCCAATAAAACCCTATCTTACTCACCACTCAAATTGTCTGCGAGCCTAAATTTTTGCAGCTGTGGGACAAAGAACCCCATCTTTAGCTGAACTAAGGATAAGTCCTGTAACTCAGCCATGTGAAGTCGGATTGGAAAACATGAAAGTGTTTCCTCATTATCCTATTGTTCTGGTTAAATGAAGGAGCAATGACATCCCTCCTCAGGGGCCTATTGAGAATGAAGCACAGGGATGGCTGAGAGGGGCCACATGTCCTCATGGGGAGAGAGGACTGGAAGAGGCGGTGGTGGGAAGTCACTATGCATCCTTGTCCTCTGGAACATCTCTGATTTCATGGGACTACTCCTGGGCTGGGACTCTAAGTGGTCTCTTGAGCAAAAGCATGTAAGGGGCAGGAAGTATCTTTCTGGTAGTTGTACCATTTGTGTTCTGAATTTGAGGGTTTTCTAGGACCCTCCGTGGAGCATCTGTAGTCCAATATTCTGTTCATCCGGTGACAAAAGTCTGGGTTTTGTCTCTCTTATTCCTTTGGGAAGGATGATGGGCTTCAAAGGGAAGTCATGGGAGAGGAAAAGGCCCTCTGGTGGGCCCTGGTGGCTCAGGGATGGGAAGTCCTGGGGTGTGGAGGTGTCTTATGGGCTACGCTGGCTACTTGAGTCTCATCCTGGGCTCTGGGGCATCTTTTAACCTTTTTTGGTACTCCTTAGGACACGCCTGTGCAGAGCGATGTTCTCACCCATCCTGCCTGTGCATTTCTGGACCTTGGATCCTGCAGGAGATGGAGGGCATTTGGGAGGGGGCCTGAGGTTGCTGTGTTTGAACCTGGGTCTTGGAAAGCAGAACTGGTGGCGGGTTCAGGCAAAAGGGGCTGACCTCAATGGCTGCCGAAGTCTCTTCCAGTTCTACCAGGTTGTGGTTTTTCCCAGAAGAGGCTGGTGATAAAAGCAATGTCTGCATGCTCTGACTCTTCAGTTCTTACTTTCCAAAGACAGGTGCTAGACTATGTGATAAGGAGCCAGGCCCATGGGGCCCTAGGAATTGAAAAGGGATGGTGGTGGAGGCTCGAATGGGCAGCAGTGGTGCTGAGAGGCAGATCTACCAGATGAAGGCTCAGGCATGGCCAGCAGGGACCCGGAGAAGTGATCTGGAGAGGTTGTGGCACCTGCGAGCCACCCCAGATGAGCTGGGCCTATGGTAGAAACTAAAAGAAGCCAGACCCAAGGCCCTGGGGGTGGCGAGCTTCTGGAGAAGGGGAGGGGAGGGACAGGTATAGGTGGGAGCTTTCTGGACCAGAGCAAACTGCCTTAGGTGCCAGCCATCATCCCCTTTTGCAGCCTGAAGGGGAGGAACTAGAGATGAGGTGGCTGGGCTGGGAGATTCACGTGTGTGTGTGCATGCATGCGTGTGCGTGTGCATGTGTGCATGAAGAGCCGAGGCTGCTCCTCAGGGACACGCACTGCTTGGCTGTCCTAGCACGTGACGAAGAGGAGTAGGTGCCAGCCCAAAGACTGTGGAAGTGGGGGCCAAAGTCTCTTCCCTTTGTCTTCTCTCTTCTTCTCTGCTTTAGCCTTGGAACGGAGCCTGGACCACTGTTACCTTGCCCTGCCATAGTTTGGCACTGCCCTTGCCTCCCAGTGGCAGGGTTCTCAGGTGACACCAATCTAGTCCCTCCAGGGCTCAACTGGGACAAAGAAGGTCTCGCCTTTCCTCGTCGCAGGTACCCCGCCTGCATCCCTTTTTCTTCCCTGTCTTCTAACAGTCACTCCTCTGCACTTTTCTTCTTTGTTTCCTTTTATATGATCTTAGATTATAAGAGAAATATGAGTTCATTATAGAAAACTTGGCAATGTATACACAGAAATAAATGCATGAGAGAAGAATCTTAGAACATCAGTGCACTCACAGAGATAACACTGTGCTTTGATGTGGCCTCCGCCATTCTTCCCTTTCAGTTTCTAGGGGTCCCCTGGGCCTGGCTTCTTATCACCCTGAGTTTGAGCACTGATTTTTTTTCCTGGTCTGGTGAAGCCTGCATATACTATATGTGTAGTATTACGGCAAGCCTGTTCTCTTTGTGGCATACACATTTCTCTGTGCCATGCAAATTCTGCAAGAAATTTAATATATTAATAAAAATCTATTCCAAGGAGCTGTCCTTATTCATTTGACTATTCAACTTTTACCTGACATTTTGGTCATTTTTTTTTTTTTTTTGCCATTACAAACCAGACTCAAATCGGCCACTTTGTGCATAACACTTTGCCTGTGTTTCAGATGATTATATTTTTCAGTTGTTTGTACATGAGGGGTAGAGCCTAATCCAGAGACCCTCCTGCAAGGCTAGCTCTGGACAAAACTGCAAACAGTCCTCACCCTTCATTCCTTTCTGAAGTATCCAGTGCTTTCCTGTGGCCTAGCCTTCCTTTCGTAAGTAGTCAGGGAGAGATGTTTCTATTCCTTACTTCCCTGCCCCCCAAAAATCAATACAACAAAACCAAAGGCCACTCCAGCAAGGAGACCACCTATTGGACTTTTGCATGAGGGGCCTTCTCTTGGCCACCTTCTGTTAAATGTGGATTGGTTAATATGCCCTATGACCCATCTGCCTTAGGCTCTGCCTGGGCAAAACCTCTCGGCTCAAGTTGAGAAGATGGATTACAGCCAAGGGCACAGCTGTTGTGTTTCATCCCGGGCTGCCATAGGAGCCTCCTTTCCTAGTTCTCCCAAGAAGTAGCTGCTGAGGAAGCAAAGCCTCACATTGGCCTCCAAGCAGAGGCACAGGGAGAGCCATACTTTTAGAAAGAGGTTGAGGTCCAGATCTCAAGGGGAGAGAAGGACATGGCATTGTTGGGAAGACTGTAAATGGACCCAGGAGCCCCTGGTGTAGAGAAACACCCCAGTCCAGATTCTCCAGGGAAATCAACCTTTGCTAACTTGTGTGTTGGACCAGAGCACGCCAGCGTGTTTGTTCTCTTGTTTCTTCCATATTGTTTAGGAAGCATATACATGGTATGAGTACCACATATTCAGGCCCTGGGCTGGTGATGAGCAGGTTCAGGAAAAGAGCATAACATGGGGGCTCTTCAAGAAACAGCTTGTCTGAGTTGGAGGCTGGCGGGCACACAGATTCCAAGGACGGGGGCGCGAGAGCTCAGGAAGCAGGCAGTTCACTTCAGTCTACGGGAATTCTTCACTTGAAAATAGTGCAATTCCAGCAGGGCCTTGAAGCCAGGACAAGGTTTTGAGTTGAAGAGATATGAGAATTGGCCTTCCGAGCAGTGTGGGCAGGGGTGGAGAAATGATGCTGGACGGGAGCTTTCTGGACACTTTGAGCCAGGGTGTGGTTTGAAGTTGCCTCGGGGAGGCATTTTGCCATCCTACAGGGACCTGTAGGTGATTTGGAATCCTAAGGGCGAGGCAGGAAGATGACAGAATGAAATGTGGAAAATGGATTTCAGCCTTAGTGAGAAATTCCCCAGGCAGCTGGCAGTTGATCCTGGGCCACCTGAGAGCTGCTCATAAAGTGCTTTCCCAGGCTGGATCCCCTGTGACATTCAGCTCTGAATCTCTTCAGGGAAGGTGGCTTTATCCACGGTGTGGAATGAGGCCATGCTCCTGAGAGCGCTTCATTGACTTCTGAACATGGAGGCAACATGATAACTTTGGTGCTAGACTCTCTCCTAAGAGCTTCCTACACATTACTCTGAATTTCCCAGGCAACCCAGCACAGCCCCACTTCAGATGCCGGGAGGCTGGGGCCTGACAGTATGGCATTGTTGGGAAGACAGTAAATGGACCCAGGAGCCCCTGGTATAGAGAAACACACCAGTCCAGGTTCTCCAGGGAAATCAACCTTTGCTAACTTGTGTGTTGGATCAGAGCACGCCAGCGTGTTTGTTCTCTTGTTTCTTCCATATTGTTTAGGAAGCATATACATGGTATGAGTACCACATATCCAGGCCCTTGGCTGATGATGAGCAGGTTCAGGAAAAGAGCATAACATGGGGGCTCTTCAAGAAGCACCTTGTCTGAGTTGGAGGCTGACAGGCACACAGATTCCAAGGACAGGGGCAGGAATGCTCAGGAAGCACAGTGGCAGTTGAGCTGCGGTGACTTTCCTAAGCTCAGACGCCAGCCACTAGATGATGTTGCTGCTAGGCCCAGACGCCAGGCAGATGTGAGGAAATGGAGGCTGAGACGCTGGGAGAATGAATGGGTCTCAAACTGATGTCCAGTTCTCTACACCCAGCACGGAAGGCAGCAGTGGTGGTGGTGGAGTTGTCGTGAAGAGGTGAACAGGGTGTCAGGAAGAAAGATGGAGCGAAGGAAGGAGAGGATGCCAAAGATTTTTTTCCACAACCCGGCCATGTTGCCCAGGGCTAGGCCTTAGGTATCCATGCTTGAAATGTACAAGTCTTCGGGTGGTCTCTTGTCAAAAGTAGGCCATTTGACTCCAGACCTCAAAGACCTTGTGCTCCTGATGGTAGCTTACACGAAAATGGTGTTGCTTCTCTGTGAGGTAGGCAGGATGGGCTGAAGGACACTCTCAGAGAGGGTATGTCTTCCTTGAGGTGAGAGGAGAACAGATTGCAGTTGAGAGCGTGGATTCACCGACTTGGCCTGGGTTTGAATTCTGTCCCTGCCACCTGCCAGTTCTGTGACCTTGGCCAAATTTTTTGCCTCTCCTGTGCCCGTTTCCTTATCCTCATTGTTAGATGGGATAATCATCATGCCTTCCTATGAGATGTGTTGCAAAGATTAAATGAGTTCAGGTGTGCAGAACATTGCCTGCCTCAGAGTCGCTGTGATGTGAGCATTTGCTCTGATTGCCTCACTCGGGCTCAGTACTTGTTTCTCCTGGAAAATGCCGTGTGGCTTCTCTCCAGGGTAGCATCGGCTGAAATATGAAGCTGAGTCCTGACAGCCGCCATCAGGGTGACTTCTTCCGGCTTTGGGGCTCTGCCCTCGTGGCTGGAGCCCTTTCCTTCTGGTCTTCTCACCCTGAAGCCCTCAGTCCTAGAGTAATAACTTAGAGTATTAAAGTACTCTAGCATTAGATTATTTTTTAAAGGGAAATCCAAGGGCTCCCTGGGATCACCTGGTTCAAATTCTTTGTTCTTCAGAGACTGAGAGGGTAGCGTGAGTTCCCCAGAGCCAAGTGGTCAGCCCTGGAGCTGGTCCTCATCTGGGCACTTGTATTTCCAGTCCTGTGATGGCACCCAGCACACCATTGACACTCGACTTCAGAGGTTTTGTGAGGGCCCTGTGGGTCTGAAGCCCCAGGGGATGGGAAGAAAGGCTGTCTGGGCAGCCAGCAGAGGTTTAATGAGGTGTGATACAAAGTGTGTAACTGAAAACGCTTCTGACATTGGTTTTAGAAAACACACGAGCAGGCTGGTGGGCAGGGGAATGGGGAGGAGGAAAAGAATCACTTTTTTCTTTGCTTTGGGGAAGAAGAAGCTGTTTAAATCCAGTGGGAGAAGAGGTATGAGGCCTTGGGTGGAGGGAGAGGCTGACTGAAGGTGAGAGTCAGTTCCAGTCCTGATGGGCTGATGGGAAGGAGGACGAAGGCACAAAAAAGGGAACTCTAGCTGGTGGTGATGGGCAGGAAGGTGGTACCTTTGCTATCATAACTTGGTTAGAGAAAGGCAAGTACCAGGGACTTGTGATGATGGTTAGCAGGTGCAGAGTCTCAATCCCGTCCTGTGCCTCATCCCCCCACCATCTATACCATGGGCTTCTTATGGGACATTGTCAATCCCCTTCCTGCAATAGGGCCTACCTTTAGAGCCCACTGGACCTCTGGGCCAGACCTGGGGAGGCTCTTGGAGTCAGCACATCCCAGAGATTCTGATTTCATAGGTGTGGGGTGGGGCTGAGGAACCCGCATCCTTAACAAGCTCACTAGGTATTTCAGCTGCCAGTTGTCCATGGACCACATTTGAGAAGCCTGATTCTGGGATCTGTGGAGTCAACAGACTTTTTTGAGGAGGGAAGCAGGCAGCTTCTTGGGAGAGCTGTTTATTCCACAGGTCACTGATGACCTAGCACGTGCTGAGTGGGCCCTGCTGAGTGAGCCCTGCTCGTGCCCTGTGCCGGGCTCTGGAGGTGCTATAGAGGAGCAATGCCCACAAGGAGCTTACACATCAGCTGGGAGATGACTAGCCACAGAACCCTTGACTGTAACTCAGAGTGAAATAAATGCTGTCAGACACAAACAGGCAAAAGCTGTGGCTTTTGAGCAGAGAACAGGTTTAAGAGGATGGTGGCGCTGGCTTGGGGACGGCCTGGCCAGCCATGCTGAGGAGTTTGGACTTTCTTTTCTAGGAGGCTCAGATAAGCAAAATTTGGCCCCCTGAGGTCAAAGACTTGCCCCAAATCACAAAGCTAGTTAGCAGTGAGAGCATACCTGCTCTACGAACCTGCTCAAGAGAAGCCATTCCAGGAGCATGGCACCATCTGAAGTACCTGGGGACCTTGGTAAAATGGATCAGCTGTGAGGGCTGCTTTGGGTTTTATATCGTTGAGCAAGGACTGTATTGGGTGAAGGAAGACTCCTTTAAGAAACGATTGTCAATGTCCATGCCCTGGGGTGAACAGACAACAGCTAGAACGGGAGCCAGGAGGAGGGTTCAGGAGGCATTAGACTTCTCTGGGTCTCCTTGGTACCTAGTATAGGATGAGTGCCCAACAGACCTTTGGCGAATGACTCTATTCACAGACTCTGTGAGATCGTGGTTCCTCTAGTTTATTGGGGAAGAAGAGAACAGGCAACCTGGGGTGGGCGAGGTGGTTTCCTTTGCCTCTTAGGAAGAGAGCATTTCAGGTCTGCCTCTGACCTTTCCACAAACCCCCAGTTTATCCTCAGCAGCTTACTGGGAACTCTAGGAAATTCTCAGTCTACCTGGGGGACATCCATAGTCTTTGAATGGAATATATGTGAGGGAGGGAGAGTGGTGGGTAGCCTAGGTTGATGACTTCCTCCTTCCTCTATGAAGTCTAGTCAGAGGTACGGGTGCATGACAGGGCGACACTGCTCCTGCCAGTCTTTCTGTCATGCCTCCACCAGTCTATGAGGACAGCAAGGGACAAAAGGTAACAAAGGCCCTGATTCTAGATCCCTGGAGGCAGCCAGATTCAGCAGGGACAGCTGTGGCAATCCTGGTGGGAGCCTGAGTGTGGGGTACACCCCACAGGAACCCCAGAGAAATAAGCTCTTTCTCCAATCTGGGTTGGAGGCAAAGAAAATGCTCATAGTCAGATGATTTGGGGTGGAAGTCTGGTCTTGGCTGTTAAGTGGCAGTATAATCTTGGCAAGTCTCTTAACCTCTGTGGAGCTTAGTTTCTTCAGCTGAAAACGCTTGAACCCAACGTGGCGGTCCTAAGAGGGAAGCCTGGGTTCACTTTATTCTTCCTGCAGAAGATAGGCCCCACGTGTCATTTTAGAGATGGGCTTTGGGAACTTGGTTGTAAGGTGCTCTGGCTACCGGCTTGGGTAGGGGTAGAAGGGGTGAG
This sequence comes from Cacajao melanocephalus, assembly GCA_963573385.1. NCBI lineage: Eukaryota > Metazoa > Chordata > Mammalia > Primates > Pitheciidae > Cacajao > Cacajao melanocephalus. The sequence continues at coordinate 41,427 of CAUYLG010053766.1, read as the reverse complement.
ATGAAATTTCTTCCAGGAATCTTACCTTCTTCTTCTCTTTAAAAAGTTTTATTTATAATTGACATATAATAATTGTACATGCTTACAGGGTACAGTGTCATGTTTCAATGCATGTATACATAGTATAATGATCAAATCGGGCAATTAGCATATCCATCACTATAAACATTTATAAATATCTCTTTTGTTGTGAGAATATTCCAAATCCTGTCTTCTAGTTATCTTGAAATATACAATACCATTATTGTTAGCTCTAGTCACCGTACTGTGTAATAGAACACCAGAACTTACTCTTCCTCTCTAACTGTAACTTTATACCTTGTTGGCCAATCTCTGTCTGTATACCTCTCCCCCATTTCCCCTCCCTAGCCTCTGGAAGCCATCATTCTACTCCCCATTTCCATGAGGTCAAGTCTTTTAGATTTCATATAGGAATGAGATCACGCAGTATTTGTCTTTCTGTGCCCAGCTTATATCACTTAACATAATGACCTCCAGGATCATCTATGTTGCTCTAAATGGCAGGATTTCATCCTGTTTTTTGGCCTAGTACAAGGAATCTCACCTCCTGATCAGGAGTCTAAAGAAGAGAAAGAAAAAGAAAAACATACTTGCAGATTTTAGTTCTGACACACCAACCTCGAGTAAGAGCCCCCCAACTTTGACCTGGTGCTCACCCTCTCTGTCTTCCTGAACTGGATCTAGCTTGGAGCCTGGGCAGGGAAGCAAGCTGAGGAGATAGGAGGACAAGCTGCCAAGACGGGAGGACAAGGTGTGGGGGGGTCCGGGTCGGGGTGTGGAGTGTCTGCAACACCCTCATTAACATAGAAAAGAATTTTTTCTTACCTGGAACATGGGTTAGTGCAATAGAGAGAGAGAGGGAGACAGAGAGAGAGAAAAAAGAGAAAGATCAAAAAGAGAACTGCCAATATCTGGAGGCTGATGTTTGTGCACCCAACAAGGTGGGGAGAGGCTGCATCCTCAAGGGCGCATCTTTGTCCTGAGAAGCTAGGTTCTGAAGGCAGTGGAGCTCCTGAGGCTCTTTCAATCAGGTGGCAGGGTTGGTTAGGGGTGGTGGAGGTTCACAGGGTTTAGGCTTCTTAGAAGACCCTGCAGCCGTCTAGGGAAGACAGGAAGAGGGTTTAAACAGCTGGCAGCTATAGGAAAGGAGGGGGTAGTGAACCTGAATGGCAAAAGTCAATCTGACTTTTAAAAATTGGGCTGTCTTCCTCTATTGAGCTGTTCATCCACCTCTCTTAATCCAAGTCATAGTATCCAAGAGGACCTAGAGATCATGTGGTCCAAACCCCTTTCTGTTACACATTTAGAGAAAACAGACGCCCAGTTGAGGGACATGCCTCAGCCGCAGTTAGGCACAGGATGAATCTGGAGGGTGAATCTATCTGCCTGTGGCTTTGTATCTGAGGGCTCCCTCCTTTCCAGTTCTGAAAAAGAGTGAGGGTCCCATTCTGTTAGGTGGGAGTGAGTCCGAGTTAGGCCTGGGCATGGGAAATGGGGAGTTTGATGCTGACCCAAGTCACTGACCTTGCAATGCTATGAAGGTGTCCCCTTGATGATACTGCTTAGAATGAGGTGCAGACTCCATTTTAAAAGGTGAATTTTCTAGAAAGTCCCCATAGCACTTTAACTCTGTATAAGGAAGAGCAATGAAAAGTGAGTTTGAGCTTATGAAACGACCATCTAGAAATGCAAACTGAGATCTGTTGGAAACTTCCTGAAAAGCAATCTAGGAATTGAAACATGCTGGCTGTCTAACTGCCCCAAGCTAGAAGAGCCAAGAATTTCAAAGGGTTGCCCTAGCACCTGCCATGGCTGACTTAGCTTTGGAAAATACATTCTGAAAGCTAGGTGGCCAATGGCAATTGAAGGTACCTGAAACAGTGCTTGGGATGCAAAAACAAATCCAGGCTAGTGTGTGGTTTGGGAGGATTCCAAATACCTCACAAGGTATAAGGCATGTGCGAACATAACTCTTAGAATCCCTGGAGAAGAGTGCCGGCCAACCCGATGGTTTAGTTTCTTGACTACTGTAATTACGTATCCATAATGCATGTTATAGGAAAGGCAAAGAGGCAACCAGGTCCTGGACTATAATACTCTAGGTGCGTGTGCAGCATCTGACATGTTTCTTAATAGCAAAGGCCTTGGACAGGTGTAGACTGCTTACCTCTGCTTTAACCTGTTTTATCCCGGGTGTTCCCACCATGCTAGAACATGTCAAAGAGAGGGGAAACTGGTTGCAGTCTAGGTCATGCAGATTTCAGAAGCTGTATTTGAGCTGACATCAATAGAAAGAACAAGCGGACAACAGATGTGGAGTTAAAGAATCTGGATTGGGCCCTCCCGTTGTCATCAGCTGGGTCGTATTGCTAGCCTTCAGTTTTCTCATTTGTCAAACGAGACATTTTTGAAACGAGAGCTACTTCTGCTTCACGGTCATTTTGTAATGAAATGCAAAGGCCCTTGGGTCTGGGATTGGTATTTGGTGTTTGAGGGGGTGAGCACGAAGACTCAGAAGAAACGTTAGATAGGTACAGCTTGGAAAATGAGTCTGGCTGGGAAAGTCCCTGTGTATCCTTCTGTATTTGCCAAACTGCGGTGTTTGTCTCTTTGCCAAGCAGGGACATTTTTGTCCAGTGGTTTTGACTTGTTTTCTTGATATTGTTAAAGGCATTTTACTTTCAAGTGTATTAACTATTTTTCATCATAAGAATGGGTTCTTTCTTTTTAAATGGACTCTCCCTGCTGTGCTCCTCTATGCTTTTGGTGGTAACTTTTTCCTGCTTAGCGAGTGGGTAGCCCTCCTGCCTCACTCTCAGTCTCCCCCTACCCCTGGGAGTGAGGTGGGGTAGGGGGTTGGGGCGTGGGATGGGGGAGTATTTTCCCTCTGGCAGGCTGGCTGCCACAGTTATTTGTAAGATGTGCCAGCTAGCAGTTACCACTAGGAAACTGGTCAGACATGCAGGAGGGCAGAAGGCAGTCTTGCTTGGGGTGCCAGCCATCCCTGAGCTCCCAGGCAAGACACAGTCTTTATCTACCCTCAAGCCCTTCCCCGTGGGGTCCCGGTCAACTCCTGCTCACTGCCCCAGGCGCTCTCATCTCACTCTGTGGCGAGTCAACCAATATCAGCTTCACATGTCTGTCTCTTTCTCATATTCGGGTCCCTGGTTATCTTGCTGATCAAGATAGTTGTTTTCCTGTCTGTCTGGCAAAAAGATAGACAACACTTTCTTCCTGCCCTAAGCGTGGTCACGTCCAGAAGTGCTATCAAGATACCTTTTTCATGTTCAGTGCTAACGTAATAATTCCTCTCTATATTAATATAATTTCCCACTTGAACAGAGCTGTGTCTCAGAGCACACACCGACGTCTGCTTTTTATCAAGTTGCTTCTGTATCTGTCATTGCCCTCCAGCTAAAGGCCACCAGAAACACACCTGGAGCTGAACAAAGCTGGTTTATTGGCCATTGCAACAAAGGCTAAACGCACCAAATGGGGAACGTGGAGAGTATTGGCAAAAGGCTGTTAGAAAGGACCTCTTATAGGATTTGAGTTTGGTTAAATGATTTTGGGACTCAAGGACTCAAGGAAGCGGGCCTTCGCTGTGAGTCGAATGCTGTTGGGAAGGGGAAAGAAACGTGTGTTAATACGTTTTATCCGGAAGGCAGGAGGAATGGAGCGAGACGAAGGCCATAATTGGTAAAGAAGCTGCAGTCACTCGTATTAGCCAGGATTGGAGGATGTCTGGTCATTTTTGTGACTTGGAGAACACTAAGGGCTAATTGAGAGTGCCAAGTCAGTCCCTGGCAGGGGCTGCTTTTCTCTTCCCCAGTGATCCCTTTTGGCCAAGGGCAAAGCCAAGCTGCAAAACATGAATCTGTGATATTGAGGGCTTCACCATTGCCAACATTTTGCGGATTAGGAGGTTGCTCAGAGGCTGCAGTCTGTCATTGGACGAGCTAGTCCCTCCTGCTCCTTTTGTGGCAGGGTGAGTTTTTTAATCTTCTGATGTGACAAAGGCTGCACAGTAGCATTAAAGACTCTGAATAGAAGACAACAGCCAGCTGCAACACAGGCAGTGTCCAATAACAAAAACTGCTATTGGTTCTTATAATAGGCTCTGAAGACAGGGGCCTGGATTATCAACTCCAGACAATGAAAATGTGTCCCAAATCTAACTGATCTTTTTCTAGAGATCCAGGTGGCTTTTTCTTTTAGCCTACTTACAGACTGTTCTACTTGAGTCTGTGGTGTCTATATGGCTGCAGTAAGAAAGGTTTGCTGTAGTGTAAATTCCCCTCTGCTAAATAAGACCAAATTCAGGACCATGCGATCACCCCTGACAACTGTGGCTTATGCATGTAAACTGAAATTGGTTGGTTTGGCTTCCAGAGCCAGAAGTTGTGTAATTGATGATGTCTTATTAGAGTCAGGGAGAAGTTTTGGGCCATCTCTTCTGGCTCAAGGATCCCTACTGTGGGAATTGCAGTTTGTACACTGTGTACAAAGAGAAAGTTGGTTGGCCCCTTTGACAGTTCTCAGGTAGCCTCTGCTGGCCTTGTCTTGAAAGTTTCTGGACATTCTTTTCAGGGAACATGATCTACTAGAGGGGTCTCTAAAAACTGTCCTGAAAACAGAGGAAAAGTTAGTGTATGGTAGATAGGTATAAGCCTGATGGCAGCAAAAGAAGTAGATTCCCAGTGGGGCACAGACTAAGTGACTATATTGGGAATATCATTTATTGTAACAGGAGGGAGCCAGTTTTTATTAGCCCCTCATGGTGGGAAGCTTTCCTGAGTGGAGTTAAACACTTTCTGCAAAGCAGTCAGAAGGGAACAAATTGAGATTACATCAAGACTATTTCCAATGTTAGTTTTCATTTCTGATGGGCTAAGTTTTGCTGATAGGGTTGTAAATAACCTAAACAGAAGTATATTCTTGACATGGGGCCAAAGTTCAATGTAAAAAAAAAATTTAAGCTTGGGATTAATTATAGGAGGGAAACTTACATATCAGAGGACTTTTATTTTCTCACTTCTGGTTTTTTCTTTTTGAGTCTTGCTCTGTCACCCAGGCTGGAGTATAGTGGTGTGATCTCTGCTCACTGCGACCTCTCCTGGGTTTAAGTGATTCTGCTGCCTCAGCCTCCTGAGTAGCTGGGATTACAGGCATCGGCCACCATGCCTGGCTAATTTTTGTATTTTTAATAGAGGCGGGGTTTCACCATGTTGGTCAGGCTGGTCTCGAACTCCTGACCTCGTGATCCATCTGCCCCAGCCTCCCAAAGTGCTGGGATTATAGGCGTGAGCCACTGCGTCGGCCTTATATTGGAGGACTTTTAGAAGGAAAGCTCCCTTCTGAAATATTTAAAGGAACAGTTATTAAATGTTTGCCATCAGTCAAACACAGAGCAGTGGCTATGGGCTGAGACAAACACGTTGGAGAATTATTTTTCCTTCAGGGCCAGAAGACCTCAGGAGGTCAAAAATAACAGGATCAAGATGAGGGAGGTTGGGTAAGAAATCCTCTAGTTAGACGATAGATAGCGTCAAAGTACAGCAATAGATAGGATGGGTGGCCAAGAGAAAAAGGGTGCTGAAGAATCAGAAGTTATTGCATCCTGTAGTTTTGGGTACAGGTTGTCCAATTCCATAGCTGGTGGCTTATCTGTTGTCTTAGCTAAGCAGAAGCTGTTCCTTTTCAGCAGCCAGCTTTTTTTGTGGTTGAGAATTCGTAAAAATCCTGTTTGAAGTTTTCCAGTGGAATGGAATGTCTAGTAGTTAGGTGATATCTGTCTGTAGTGGGAATCACAAACCCAAGGCTCAACACCTTGGTGTTAGTTGTTGACGGTGCCTAGTAAGGGCTTTCGGGTCTCAAAGGCTGTTTTTGTCTAGCTCCTAGAACACCAAACACCCAACCTCCGGGCTTTCAGGTGGCGCAGAAGCTACTCAAGTGGAGCCTAGCAAAGATGATGACACAGTAGTCTCAGATGGCTGCCCTGTTACTCAGCCCAAGGTCCTGCTTCCAGGAAGCAAGGGCTTTAGCTGAACCTTGCTGGAATTTCTGTCTCTGTTAATGCTCTCTTCCCTACATACTAGTATTTGAACAAAGTTGGGATTACCGACTCATTGCTATGAAAGAGACACACTTCCTGGGAAATGTGGGGCAGCTTGACATGCTTTTTCTTTCTCATACGTCCTCCTTGACTGCATTGGAAGCTCTGTGGGGGCTGAGCCTGTCTAGTGCCCCTCCTTGAGTTTAGCGTTGCCCCTAATTTAGAGGTGGGCGTCGGGGAGCTCAGGGAGTGCCCTTAAATTATCAGCTGGACAAGGTGTGGAGGGATTTTAACCTGTTAAAGAGGGACTGGTTTTCTGGGAGAGCCAAGGCATGTGTCATCCCTTTCTCTAGAGGCCAAAGAGGCCGAAGGAAGGAGGCAAAGGAAGACACAAACCCAGACTCATCTATAGGAAAAATGAGGCTGAGGACTCCAGAGAGAGCAAATCCCAAACTAGAACCCTCCTTCCTGTGGTTTTCCAAGAATGGGAAGTTGAACTCCTACACCTGGACTGAGTTAGGAGCATGCAACTACATGGGGTGGAGCTCCCAGGGACGCAGGGAAGGCCCTGAGAAGGAAGGAGAGTCATGGTGCTACCTTTTCCTGAGCAATTGATACTATACGAACAAGAAGAATCATGACAGTTCTCTCACATGTTTTCCTTGCTTATTCCCTTCTGGCATCTTCCTTTTCTTCCATAAGAAGGAGTGGGATGGAGATAGGGTGGGAGCAAGGAGGAAAGTGGTTAGGCTGGGGAATGAAGCATGGGGCAGGGAGAGGAATCTGGGGCTAGTGGGAGAGGGCCTTGGCCAATAACCCTGCAAGACCCCTGAGCCTGTACTGATCCTCCCCCACCTCGCTGAGTTAGTTCTGGGCAAAACTGAAGGTCACAGTCCCTTGGTCTGAGAGGACTACATACCCCCAACCCTGGAAGACACACATCCGGCCCGAGGGCTCCATTCTCTCCTTGGGAAATAGTCTCTCTCCTCTCCAACTTCTCTCCCTCCAAATCCATCTTCATTATTAACTATAAAGTTCAGAATCAGAGACCTTGGAAGGCTGTTCCTAGAAAAATAATGCTTTTCATATTTAATTTACGAGTAGTTCTGCAGCTTCTTTGGGGTGTGCTGGGTTAATTAAGAGCTGAATTAGATGGAGCTGCTTCTCCCCAAGGAGGCTCAATTAAAGTCTTTCTGACAAAAATAAAAAAAAAAAAGGAAAAGGAAAAGAAAGAGAAAAAGATGGTCAAAGAAGGGGGGTCCATTGGGGAAACTGTCCCTTCATCATGACTTTGAACTAGGGATGGCTGGAGGGGAGCTTATGACCCTGTAGTTTAGTCATTCCTTCCCTTTTGGTTTGTAGCCTCCCCCAGCCCCTGAGCTAGGCAGTCCAGGCACCACACGGGAGGTGCAGGGTACTGACCATGGTGAGCTACGACAGCTTTTCTGACTGGCAAGGGGTTAATGCCCTCTGCCTCTCACCCCTGTAGCCTGGAAACTGGCATGGAGCTGCTAGGAGTGGGATGTGGTCCTGGGGAGATGATGCCAGCCTCTCAGGACAGGCTTATGGCTCTGAAATTCCAATTCCCATTCCAAGTGCTTCTACCCCCAAACTCAGCCCCCTTTGCTGGGGCTGAGCAGCTGAGGGCTTCTTGGCCTGTGCATTCTAAGCATTTCATGGGCAGTCAATGAAATTCCCCTTCCCATGGGAGAGCTTTTTCTCTTCCTCTGCCCTCCAGTGGGAAGGCTGGGGCCCTGATGCCAGGAGAGACTGCTGTGGCAAGGGGTAGGGGGAGAAGGCTCTGCTCTACTGGGGCTGCATCCCTTCCCCTGTTTCCCCCCGCCCCCCACACTTCAGGAGATCAGACTGCAGAACTTGAACAATGCAGTCTGCCCCTCCTATTTACGGCTGAGGAGGCCACAATCCTACAGGGGGAAAGCAACAGGGCCAAGGTCCTAGAGTGAGTTGGTTCAGAGATGCGGCCAGAATTCTAGGCTGTTGCCACCAACACACTCGAATGTGCATGTGTGTACGCACACATATATCTCCAACCCAACAGCCCTCATATGCTCCTGTGGGGAGGGACGCACCCACTGCATCACAAGCTGATTCTCCGTCTCTTGTTCACGTTCACCCGTGAGGCAAGAGCCTCTCCACACACCTGGAGACCCTGTTACGTACTTTGTTGTCACACAGAGTCTGTACACTTGCAGAGTGATAGATTCTGTCAGCACCTGCTATGTCCCCAGACAGAATCACTAAGTGCCAGACGATCTCAGCCTGCCTCCTGACCTCACTGGCACACACTTATCCTCCTCGCATAAGCCTAGGGCTGGGGAGCAGTATCTCTGTTGAACATGAATGTGCACATGTATGCACAGACACACACACACACCCACACACACCCACAGGGCTCAAGTCCAGACTGCCCTTTTGTTGTACAGAAAGGGTAGAGTACTCTTCATGACTGCCCTTCAGCCTCCTAAGCAGTAATTGCAGACTGCAGCAAGTCTACAATGAACCTTCTTATTCTTGTGAAAAATAACGAAAGTGACATGCGTGGTGCCAGAGGGAAGCCCTCAGCGGAAGCAGGTGCAGGACATCCCTCTAGCCCATGGGACTCTAGAGAGGGGGCTGCTTGCTCTCTCAGCCATCAAACTAGCCTTTATGACATCCTGTACTTTGAGGACCTTTTTCCCTCAAAGGGACCCCATAGCAACCCAGGCTGAAACCTGGCCTCTCCCTTTTTATCCTTGGTCATCTCTGCATCTTATAGGAAGACTCGGAGCTTTATTTAGATGAGGCAGAGATTCTTGTGGAGAAGGAAGCTTTTCCAGTTCTCTTTCTGCATGTACCTGGTTTCTGATTTTTGGCTTACCTCTAGTTTCATAGCCAAGTTCATGCCTGTGGACAGATTTTGGCTTCTTGGGCTAGCCCCGTGGAGCAACTGGAGGAGATTTGTCCTTCCCCTTTGACACTTGGAGAGATTCCCTGGGGGGATGAGCTACCCGAAGCACTGTTGGGGCCTTCAGTTCTGACTTTAGTGCTGGGTGGGCCTTGGGGGTCATCTTGCCCCAACCCCCTCATGCACAGAAGAAAAGGAGAGATTTGGCTGGTGCACACACAGAAGGTCCAGAGCAGACAAGACTCACACCCAGAGGCTGAGCTCCATCAGCCTCTTCTTCCTGCCTCTCTGCTCGTCCACACACCACAGGGCTTTCTCTGCCATTGCCTTTGCTTTTCTGCCATTGCTTCATCTTTATCTTGCATAGATGGATCTTGCTTTATACAACGGATAAGTTCTTTTAAAAGTTATTTGTAAAGAGAACTTTTGTATATCAAATCATGTTGTGGAATATGTTCTCTTTTCAAGGGGAGGCTGCCTTTTATGCCCCTTGGTTTTAAACTACTTTGTAAGTTCAAACTACTTCGGTAGTTTAAAAGGGGTCTACATATTTGCTTTGATCCTACAAAGAGCCCTGGGAGATGGCAACTGGGCAGCACAGCCTCCACTGTTGAGATGGGGACATAAAGCCCAGAGAGGTGAAGCGCCTCCTGAGAGAGCGGAGGGGCCAGGCCTAAGCTCCTTGTCTGCCTTTTGCTGGGAAGTGCCTCTCTGCCCCACTCAGTCACTGAATCCCACATGAGACTAAAAACTCAGTTTGGAAACTGGAACGCCTTGGTTCTCTCTTTTCCAAGGCACGTTCCCCAGCACATGGGTCCTGAGAAATCCGCTGTGATGAAAGGGTTCCTTGGTCACATAAGACTGGGCCCACGCTGCACGCTCTGCCTCCCTCTTGGAGATTCGCCATGCATATTAGCACATTAAAGGCCCTGGGAAGTCCTGCTGTGGAAATCTGCTTAACTCTGCTTTTCCCAAACCTATTGGACCATAGAACCCTTTATTCCTAGTGACTTGTTCTGTGGAACACACAGTGGGAAACACTGACCTAGTCATGTTAGTCTGGAGTTTTGCCCTCTTAGGTCGAAGTGAGGGCTACTAACACCCATCTTCCCGCCACTCCCAGGCTTCTCTCCCTCTCTCCCATGGGCATCCCCAGTTTCCCTGTATCCCCCAGGGCACAAGAAGCTATAGTTATTTTCTCTGGTTCCTTAAGCAGAAGGGACAAGAGCAGGGAGGGCTCATGATGAGGTTGGGCAGAGTGACCTGGACAAGCTTAGTGGGCTGAGTGGGACAAGACCAAGCGATGCTGCAGCGTGGAGGAGGAAGTGGAGCCTGTGCATACACGGAGGAGAGGCCCGGGTCAAGTCCACTGGCCCTCGGTGTCTGTTTGGGGTCTCTGGTTTCACCCACGGACGCTGGCACCCCCATGGACTCCCTGCTTTTGCACACCCTCCCAGTGTCTGCCACCATTCTCTCTGGAGCCATTATTCATGTTTCAGGGGATGTCCCCTCACCCTACTGCCATTCCTCTGACTGCTTGGATTTTTGCCTTTCACCTGTTTCTTGAAGGAACCTGGCCAAGGTGCTGTGAGAAGTCCGGCTTTCCTTCCACCTCCTCTCCTTTCAAGTATACAGTCTGCATCGTCCACCTGCGGTGGTGCCCATCTATCGTGTCAGGTTCTTTGAGGCTCAGTCTAGGGGCAATGGTGACACTGGTGGTGCCTGACTCAGAGCAGGGCCTCCCAGGCACCTATTGGATGAAGGGGCAGTGCTCACTTTGTGCCCTCTCACACTGTAGCCCTCAGAAGTGCCCCCAGTACTGACGATGCCATCTGGCCTTAGAGAGGAGGACAGGATGGGTCACTCATCTTTTTCCATGCCCTCTTTCAGTGCCCCCTAAAGGCCAAACAGCCCTCTGCTGTAACCCCTCATTGACCTGTCAGCCCTTAAAGTCAACCAGGACACCAAAGGCTTCCTAAGGCAACGTCTGCCTGGGCCCTTCCTTGGTGGCTCACAGTTGGCTTTTTGGAGCCAAGCCAGGAGTTCCCTTTCCCCTGATGACTTATGATGGTCTATTTCCTCCCTGCCTGGTACCTTCATAGCCCCATAGCCTGTCTTCTAAACCCTCAGCCCGGCCATTCATTACAATGAGTAAGAGGGCAGCAAAGTGTTCTAGATGCGAGGTCAGACAGTTTGGCCTTGGAGAAGTCATGTTTTGTTTCTCTGAGCCCCACTTTATGAATCCTCCAAATAAGGGAGACCAGTGTCTTCCTCACAGAGATCTAGTGAGGGTGAAATGCCGTCATAGATCCAAAAGTACTTTATACACTTTAATAAAATGCATGCAGCTTGTCAATTCCCCCACCTGAGAGTGGAGGACCTTACCTTCCAGGGTGTCAGCGCAAATGAAATGATGGCACTTAGCCCATAGCAGGGGCTTGGTAAAAGAGAACTTCTTTCCATTGTGGTTACAAAATCTACCTCCTGCTTGATGTCAGTTACTAGAAAACCTGGGTCTCAGGCACATCGGCCTCTGACCTGAGTCAGCCTCAAGATTCTGCACATCTTTGCCTAAAAGCATAACAAGAGTCCCTCCCTATTTCTGTCCTTCCAAAGCAAGAAATGATTACATTACCTCTAGCATGGTGCCTGCTGCATAATCAATGATTTGTGTGCTTCCCTGCCTCCTTGGACAATGGCTCCCATGGAGGTGGGATTGGGACCGCTTGCTGAGTGCTTCCTGTGTGTTGAATGAATGAATGATCCATCTGAAAAACCAGTGTCTGTAAACTAAAAGTAAAATCCTAAGCTTCCCCACTGACTGAATGGACCCCCGGCTTGACCAAGGGGTCCCTAGAAAAACCTTACAACTTCGGTCCCCATCATGACAGGACAGGAGGTCAGACATGTCTGGCTGTATTCCCTCCTTTTCACAGTTTAGACATAACAACTGGCTAGCATAAATGTGAAAATAGAGATTGTAAGCCTGAGAGAATCATTTTGGAAATAAGATACCAAATTATAAACAGGACCCCAGGCAAGGGTAAGTCACACACTCTATGGGAAGTAAAAGTTCCTCTTCAAAGTTTCCTTTCTTGTTAATGAATAAATCATAAGTGTGCTAATAACTCTTTGTTAAGCCCTATCCTATACAGCTGTTAGACATGCCATGTTTACTGGCACATAGTATATTCTATGTCCTTGTACTTTAACCAAATATCTGTGCTGGATGTACTCACAGGCATGTCCCAGCTCACAGCCTATGCCCCTTACCTGTTTAAAAAAGTTTTAAGTTATTAGCCAATGGGGTTTTAGTTTAGATTGTGAGGTCTGGCTCCGATGAGTGGAGATCAGACACTGCAGTAAGGACAACCCCAAATGCATAAGGGATACATATGTCTGCTTTTCCTTTGTCCATTGTACTCTCTTGGCAAGATGGCTAGTGCGAGTACCCTTCCTGCAGTCCAGGAAGTAAAAACTGCTTTGCTGAGACGTTCGTTGTCTCGGTGCTAATTTTTCTTTGTGGCACCAAGCATCTGCTTCCAACGCTCTCTATACTTAAAGAATAAACTATGTTCTAACTGCATGAGGTTTTTTTCTCCAGCACCTAAACAAGCACTGGCCTGGAGATAAGCAATATTAAGACAATGACAACTCATGCAGTTCACAGATGCTGACTACCTGAGCCCCTGTTCCACCAGCCATAGTTACAGCTTTGATTGGACAAGAGCCTGACGTTGGTAACTTTCTCCTGATAAGTTGGCCACCAACCATGGACCAACTCTGGTCAGTTTACAGAGATTGTGCATTCATGCACCTTTGTGACCTGAAAAGTCCTTTTGACCTATAGGGCCTAATGGTAATGTATTTACATATTAAATCTCCACCCCGATGCAAACGGGTCATTTGTAACATGCATGTTAGTTCAATACACATGTGTCATGGCCGCTTCATGAATACTCACAGCTCTTCCTCTTCCTGTAAGCTGATGAATGTTTATGTTGAGCCAACCCTTTCAGCATAAAACTCCTACCCCAGCCTCTCCTTTTTTGAAATACCTGTCTGTGGTCTTGGCTGGAGGCTGTGCTTCCGAGCCCGTGGGATGGCCACCTTGCCGTTGTAACCCTTTACAAGAAATAAAGTCGCCTTCTCCTTTTCCATATTTACGGGTCTTGTTATTATTATTATTTTAATTAACAGTTTTCTATCTGGACACCTTCTCAATTTATCACTCCTGGGACTCGCAGAGCCATACCTGAGGCTCTTCTCAAAGAAGCAGTCTGCGGACCTGCAGTTCCAGCAGGGTTTTTCTCGAAACTTCAGTCCTGCCTCACAGCCACGTCTCACCTTCCGGGCCCTGTCCTCCCTCCCTCCCGGCCACCTCCTGCTGGAGTCTGTTTCTGTGCAAAGGGTGTGGGCAAGTTTAGCACAGGGCAGCCAGCCCCCTCTGCAGGCAGCCCTTGCGGGTAAGGGTGAGGCAGTAGACTCACCGTAAGCTGGGGCCTGGTTGGGGGGTGGGCAGGGCCACTCACGTCAGCATTTGGATCTGCACCTTTTCTCTGTCCCTGAAGAGAAGGGCCTGGTGGATTGCGTGGTGAGTAACCAGACAGGCTTCTTTGCAGCCCTGTGTATAGGGCTTAGTCCCCTGGGACAGGGAGGGTCTCTCCCCATCCAAGACTCAGACTGAGTCCTCTATACAAAGGACAAAGGCTGGCGTTTGCCCTCCCATTACGCATGGATGAGTCCACAGCTCAAGATCTTTGTGCCTAGCTTCAGGGTCCGTTGGAAGAATTCCCCTGCTGGGTCACGTTGACTTTGCATTGTGTGGTTACCACTGCGATTCGCTTGGTGGCTGGTCAGTGACCACCCTACTATGAGGAGCCTGGCCCTGAACTAGGCCCTGGGCTTAAGAGATGAATGAACTAGAACTCCGATTTCAAGGAGCTCTCAGTCCAGTGGGAGAGACAGGTGCATCAACATATAAAAGCACAAAATGGAGGTGGATGGGGTGTAAAAAGCACGGGGATGGATTCCACTTTCACTGGAGGCAGAGCAGGAAAGGCACAGCTGGGATGAGATGCCACAGCTGAGTAGCTGCTCAGCCACAGAGGAGCTGGAATTGGGGAGAGTGGGCCTCTGCGGCTCCTTTGTAAAGTGGATGGCAACAGGCCAGAGTGTGGTACCTGGAGTGACATGAGGCAGGGCAGCCCGGGCCATCCTGGGAAGAGTGGTGGCCCAACAGCCCCACAGCCCTGACTTAAGGGGCGGTCCCCACGGTGGTGTCAGTGTTAGCCCAGGGGAAGGACTGGTGCCAGGGCCACCTCTGAAAGCCAGAGGCATCGAGTCAGTGTCAAAACGGCAGGTGAAGGATGGGGCTTGCAGAGGGTTTGTGCAGATGGCAGGTGAAGGATGGGGCTTGCAAAGGGTTTGTGCAGACCCTAGGGCTGCTTTGCATGCCAAATGGCACTTGGACTGCATTTGATCTTCTGGGGAATTGTTGGTCCACCAGCAGCCCCTGAGGTCACCGTGCTGTCCCAGGGTGTAGCGTGGGGCAGACCCCCAAAGGAGATTGCCATGCCTTGCCTCAAAGGCGTGTGCCCCGAGAGCTCCCCCTCCTCCCTGCAGGAAGGGGGCCTAGAGTGAAGGGGCCAGAGGGTTGTGAGGGAGTGGTGAGAGCTGGCATTAGCTGAAAAGCTCTGGGAAGTTCCCTCCAGCTTGGAGCCGGTCCTGTTCTCTAGCACCATGCGGAGGTGCTGACAATTCCCTCTGCATGCCCTTAACATTTTCCCACTTGTCAGGGTTCGCTTATTTTCATTTATGTCTCTTCGTAAGACAGATTGAAACAAGGGCCTGTACTTGTGGGGCTGTAGGCTGCTTTTGTGTCCACCCCCGTCCCCACCCTGGCTTTGATGGGCCCTCTAATTTCTTTTCTGCCTGTCTGAGCACCCCCTCTCTTTGCTCACTCCTGCTGAGGCCAACCCTACCGCTCATCTGCCACCGGCAGCTCTCCCTGGGGGCCAAAGACTCCTATATTCCCCATTGTCCTCCACGCTCTACCTCTGGCTCCAAAGGCTTTTACGCATCTCCAAGCAAGACCTGGAGTGCCCTTCCAGGAACCCAGGATTTTTTTTTTTTTTTTTTTTTTTTTTTTTGGGTTTTTTGCAAGTTTGAGCAGAGGTATCATTGGTTGGGGAGGGGAGTCAATATTGCAGGGACAGGGGCAGGAGCTGACCAAGGGACTCTTCACAGGTGGTCTTGCAGCCATAATAATAAAATAATAGTGAGTGTTTACTGAGAATCTGCCATGTGAGTGTCCCTTTGTTAGATGGTTTATTTATGCATTCATCTCCCTTGCTCCTCTGAAGTACATGCTATTACCACCCCCATTTAAAACCAGGCACAGAGCCGGGGTGATAAGAGCCAGCTGTTGCTCAATTCTTTGCTAGGGGCTCTTACTCCCCAGGGGAGGGACTCTAATGGTGAGCTAGGGCACCCCTCTGCCTCCAGCTAGGATTGACATGGAAAACCATGGAGGAAGCCCAGGGGCCTTGGATACAATCTGCTCCTTCAGAAGGGCCTGGGTGCCTTGTTCCAGGTCCTAGTCAGAAGATTGTTCTTGTGGTCTAACTGAAACCCTTCTGTATTAGGTTTCTCTAGAGGGACAGAACAAATAGGACAGATGAGAATAGGGAGTTTCTTAGGAGAATTGACTCCCACAGTCACAGAGTGAGGTCCCATAATAGGCCGTCTGCAAGCTGAGGAACAAGGAAGCCAGTCTGAGTCCAAACCCTCAAATCAGGGAAGCTGACAGTGCAGCCTTCAGTCTGTGGTGGAAGGCCTGAGAGCCCCTAGCAAACCACTTATGTAAGCCGAAGAGTCCAAAAGCCGAAGAGCTTTGAATCGAACTTTTGGAGGCAGGAAGCATCCTGCACAGAAGAGAGAGGCCGGATGACTTAGCCAGCCCAGTCTTGCCATGTTCTTCTGCTTGCTTTTATTCTGGCTGTGCTGGCAGCTGATTAGATTGTGCCTATCCAGATTGAGGGTGGGTCTGTGTTTCCTAGTGACTCAAATGTTAAAGGGAGTTTGGCAACACCCTCACAGACACACTCAGGAAGAATACTTTGCATCCTTCAATCAAGTTGACAGTATTAACCATCACACCTTCCTACCCCCAGCATGTCCCTGGATTAGAGGAGTGTCAGCCATGCTTGCTTTCCTGAACTTCAGCATTGGAGGATGGGGTGGGGGGCAGCATTTTCTATGTGATCGAGTCGTTGGCTTAGATCCCCGCCTGTTGAGTGGGTTGAAGCAGGTGTCTGTAATACAAAGATCTCTCCCAGGGACCTTACTGAAATACCCTTCCTTTGGGTCTTAGGCCCCTGACATTCTCCCTCTGCCCCAGGAGCTAGACCCCAGGCCAGGGGCCCTCCATCCCTCCCTCCACCCTAATTTCCCAGCCAGCAGTCCCTGCTTTCTGACTGTCCTTACTACTACTGCCTGAGAAGCAGGGTAGGGAGCCAGTGAGGCACCCAGCCACCCTGATGTCTGTCTCTTTGCTATCTCCACAGCCTGGCCCAGGCCTCTGCAGGCTGCAGTTGGAAGGCTTTGCCCTTTAAAAAGATGTCTTTCTTTTAGAGGGTGAAAAAGAGTTAATCATTAATGTGAAGGGACCTGTAGGACGGATGTGTTCTGGGCCCGCTTGGGAAATAGTTGAATAATCATAGTTGAATGATTTTGGGGATAGACAGAGATAACTTGCCCCCAGGGAAGACTTTTCTGGAATACCCAGGAGATGGGCTGGTTGGTGTCCCCCAATCTGCCGGAGTCCCCATTTTCTTCTTAGGCTCTGCAGGATGGTTAGGTCCCGTGAGAACCTGGCAGAGGTGGGGCACTCAGTGGTGTTTGATGGATGGATGAATCATTACAAGGGCCTTTTGGAGGCAGCATTTCTGGCTCATGTTGGAGTTGGGGTGTGGGTATAGGTGAGCGACAGGGCTGTTTTAGGGTATGCAGAGACCCTAGTCATCCCAGAGAAGGTCCTGTTTATAGTTTGCACCTGCCAAGGAATGACCCTGGGTGGTGAGAGGTTTCTTATCTACACAAAAGGAGCTGCGCCTGGCCAGGTACAGCCAGTGACCAGGAAAGGTGTCCTGTGGGGTAGGACGTATTAAGTGGCCCAGGAGTCCTGAAGAGCAGCTGGTGCCAGGCATTGGGACTCTGGGCACCCATCCTAGCTCTGAGCCAGCTGCCCTCTCTGAGCCTAGGTGTGCTCACCTATAGAATGGAGGTGTTACTGTCATCTCACCTCCCTGCCTCCTCCCTGGCTGCCCTGTGTGTGACAGGAGCAGCTGATGTGACACTCAAAGTGGACCTGTGCCAAAGTACTTGGGGTCTGCAGGGGACTCCCTTCCTGGGTAGAACAAATCCCTTCCTCTAGGTCCCAGGGTATTTGGTTCCTCCTCGGTTCTGGCCTTTGTCATGTGGCCTGGGTCCTTTCTGGCTTGTCTCTGCCCACCTCTGCCCACCCCCACCGTACTGGCATGGGAGCTCCTCGAGGGTAGGGGCGGCTGCTTGTGCGCTGTCACCTCTCCCACATCCACCATGAGACCCAGACACAGAGAGGTGATCCTTCATGTTTGCTGAGTAGGGGCTGCAGAGGGCAATGAGACACGACCCCAGGAAGCGAGGGAGGCAGGCACTGCTGCCACCACCAGAGGTATTTACAGTCCACAGAGAGTGCAGGCATGGATGTCCACAGGATCTACACAGATACGGCTCAGAGGTTCAGTGATTTGCCCAAAGCAACTCAGCTTCGCCCCAGAGAAGCCAGTGTGAGAAGGAAAGCCGGATAGGTGACGGTGATATGCTGCACTGAGCCCTGGCCCTCCCACACTCCTGTTATTATTTATTTATTTATTTTCATGGTAACTCTTGGATACCTGGAGATGGCCCCTTTGCCCCATGAGCTTTATGGCCTCCCAGCCCTAAGACCTATAATCAAATTCCCAAATCCTTCAACTTCCTGGGCCCTCCATGGCCTAACACCCTTCTTGACAACCCACAGGCAGGGAGGAGCCCAGGAGGGACCTGGGGCCCCAGCTGGCGCAGGGTCTTCCTCTCGATCACCTCCTTCTGGAAGGCTGTGCCCAGGCAGCACTTTGCAAACTGCTGTAAAGCTCTGCTTAGATCATGGTTCTCAGGGGTGGTGAGTGTTTCTCTTTAAGATTCCCCTACTCTGCTGCAGGCTCAGGACTTGGGGTCGTCAGCATCTCATTCCCTGGCATAGTAATCCCAACAGGTAGGTGTCACTGTTTTCATTTTGTAGATGAGAAAATGAAGGCACAGTGAGACAGGTGACTTGTCTGAGGTCTGGTGGCCAGGAAACGGCAGAGCTGGGGGTTTGAACCCCGGACTGTAAACCAAGCTGGCTGTTTTTGAAAAGCCACAGGCTCAGCTGTGTCACCTAAAGCCTTGCGTTCCTCTAGGAGGGCTGTCTCTCTCCACACTCATTGCCTGACAGTTGGCTTTCTGAATGCCTCTGAGCCTGGGAGCTTCCTCATGAGCGGGCCTGGGCTGGGTTTGCCTGCTGACCCACAGAGGGAACCTAGGAGGCAGTGACAGTAGGGTGGAGACCACTGGGCTGCATGGGGACCTGGGGAGTCACCCTAAGCTGGAAGGTCCCAGTGATTTGTCAGCCACCCCGTAGCACCCACTGCATTCAGGAGCCAGTGGTGCACTTGGCTCTGTGAGGTTAGCAGCTTCTTGGGGGCTCCGGCCCTGGCCGGGCTGCCTGGCTCTCAGACAGCAGTGAGTTCTGGAGGTTCCATGGTGGAGACCAGCCATGACCTTTCCTCACCTGGGCAGCCACAACCAGATGCAGTTTGTTTGGGTTTGAGAAAGGGAAACAGGCTGGAGAGGAGTAGGAGGAGTGGAGACGCCATTTACTTTGGAATTAAGTGCACTGAAGCAATTGATATAATGGCTTGGGAATCAGCAACTCAGTCACTGTTTTATTGTTTGTTTTAATTTCACTTAATATTTGAATAAGTAATACACTCCCATGGGTTAAGAAAAAGGGTATGTGGTGGAAAGTCTTCCTCCTGCCTCTGTCTCGGCCACGTGGCTGCTCTTCCACAGGTGGTGTGGTTTCTCTGTGTCTGTCTGGAGGTAATCTAGGTGCATAAGCAGATGTCTATAGATGGTATTTTAAAATACGTGTTTGCAGGGCAGGGCATGGTGGGTCATGCCTGTAATCACAGCACTTTGAGAGGCTGATGAGGTGGGATGATTGCTTGAGCTCAAGAGTTTGAGACCAGCCTGGGCAACATGGCAAAACCATGTTTCACCAGAAAAAAAAAAAAAAAAAAAAAAAAGAAAAGAAAAAGCTTAGCTATTTGGGAGGATATATAGGAAGAATAGGAGGAATAACTTGAATACTTTGAGCCCTGAGGCCGGGATGTTGAAGCTTCAGTGAGCCGTGACCTCACAACTGCACTCCAGCCTGGGTGACAGAGCAAGACCCTGTCTCAAAATAAAATAAAATAACATAAAATAAAATAAAATAAAATATGTGTTTGCATATTTTAAAAATTTTTATTTACCTGCATTTTTTTAACTTTTACTTAGCGGCAAAACAATGTTTTGTACGTTGCTCTTTTTCATTAAATAGTGTATCTTGGAGATGCATATTAGCATACAAAGAGCTTGCTCATTCTTTAATCAGGGCTGGATAATGTTCACGCAACATCATTTTTATTTTATTTTTTACTGAAATACAATTTACATACAGCAAAATGGACAGCTCTCCAGTGGACAGCACAGCGAACATTTGCGTAAATATGTGCCCATAGTACAACCACCCAAATAAGACTCGAGGATACCACCGTCAAGATGTGATGTTCCTGTTATTCCTACTTCTGTGACCCTACCTCGGTTTCCTTAGCTTTAACATGGGGTTCTATGGGGACTGACTGGCAGGGATGTTGTGAGGATGATGCAAGTGCCCAGTACAGTGCCTGGCACACAGGATAGACACCAGCATGATTACCATGAAATCCCTGGTTGGCACTTTCTCCTGCCTCTGTTTGGGCTCTCTAGCTACCTCCAGTTCCTCTCTCTTACACACACACACACACACACACACACACACACACGCTCACACTCTCACACACCGTCTAGCCAAGGAGGGTCATTGTGTGAAGCCCAGGCTGAGTGAATAGCCCCATTGTTCCTGGGCTGAGTTCCCGGAGCCAGCCTGTGTGGCATTGACCAGGGCTGGGCCATCCAGTGGGAGGTGCCCATGGGACCCTGACCAAGGGCTGGCCACACCTGGTGGGGAAACCCACTCCCCCTCCTTCCACAGAGGGAGGATGGAAGGAGAGCCAGGTGAGGCTGGGCAGGGTGCCTGAGGACACCTCCCGTTCTCCAGGCTGCCCACTGGCTCCTGAATGCCAGGGGCTGGGGCTGCCTGCAGATGGTGCACTTGGAGCAGAGAGGCTGGGGGCAGACCAGGAACGAGACTAGGTGAGAGAAGGGAAGTGAAATCGAATTCACTTGTCTCCTCTTCTCTTCCTTCCTAGGATGAATGAGTGTGGGCAGCCCGAGGGCCCCGTGGAAGCAGTCTACAGGGAACCACCTGGAAGCAGGCCTCCCCTCCCAGGGAACCCAGGCTCCAGAACCACCCCAGGAGGCAGGACTTATGGTGGCCTCTGCTGGCCAGACTCTCCAGATACGGGAGTTGCATGTATTGGTAGTACCAGTCATCTGTCCAGCCCACTGAGCTGCTGCAGGATTCCTCAGAGGCAAGGCCTCGGGGGCAGCACTGGCATCTCTCTCCTGACCTTACCACCTCTGATGTCACCTGTGGAGATTCAGTGCCCACTCTGCCCTGCTCATCCCTACCTGCCATCAGGGAACCTGCCAGAAGGGCCTCCAGCCTTCTTTGCAGTAGCCAGGGCTGCAGAAAGGTCTGCCTTGCGGGACAGCAGGCGGTGAGCCCTGTGGGCAAGAGGGAGTGAGGACGAGGGGTGACAGTGTGAGAGGTGAGTGGGCGGGAGGCAGGATAAGGGGGAGCTTCTCCTGGAGGCCATTGTGGGGACCGAAGGGCCCTGGTGGTGGGAAGGGTTTTTAGATGAGGCACACGCTTCCTGAGGGTGGAAGGTTTCTTCCTGCCTTTTCCTTCCTGCTACCTGGCTGCTCCAAGCCCTTAGTTTCTCTGTTCCCTACCCCCTTGTCAGGATTTGCTGGCTTTCTCTAATTTATCTGGGGGACTGCTTCTGTCCGGAGTCTGGGCCAGGGCCCTGGTGGCTTCATATTGTTTTAGGACATGCCATGGGATGGCTCCCTGGGGAGAGACACTGTCTCTCCTTTCCTTCCCTGCCAGTTTGGGCACCTGCCCACAGAATTTGGGAGCAGGGGCTGGCTCCTGGGCCCCTGCCTGCACTTTGTCACATTCTGAGCTGTATCACAGATCTGGCTTGGAACTGCCCAGCCCAGGGCTGAGGCTTCTGTGGGCAGGGGCAGAGGAGGGAGCCCAGCCCTGCACGGAGTCTGCCTTCTCCGGGCCAGCCTCCCTTGCCATGGAAACAGCCCCACGGAGGCCCGGGAATTACCCAGGATGGGAATTTTAATTGCAGCCCACGATTCTGTTCTGTAGTCCGCCCTCAGCTCCCATCACCTCCCCAGCCCCAGGCCCTGTGAGATATTCACTGTGTCATATTTTTAGATCAGACTCAGGGTTGGGGACCTCTCTTTGGCCTTGTTTGCTTTTGGTCAGTCTGTCTCCTCATGGCCCTGTGGCTGAATGTCTCAGGATGTGCCGTGGTGCCAGGTGTGTTGGGGTGGGCAGTGGGAGGTGGGGGCCTTCCTAAGACGAACCTGGGCCTATGGCCACCACTCTGCTCCCACTGCAGGCAGGCTCTGGGGGGGACCTAGGAGAAGCAGTGGGTGCCGAGAGCACTCACTGTGGTTCTCGGGCCACAGAGGAGAGTGTGGCAGTGGCCAACAGAATAGGTTAAGGAAGGTCAGCTTCTGCGCTGGACCCGTTCCTCAGAGGGTAGCTGGAGCAGGCTCCTTCCCCAGAAAGAAGGGACATCTGGCCTCCTCTGCTCTCTCCTTCCTCCCAAGAAGTTTGGGACTTGAAAGAGACTCACCGTGGCAAGCTGTAGACTGGACCCGTGAGGCCAGAGGAAGAAAGATGAAACTCCTAGAAGGTGGAGCCTCCTTTGATGAGCCGAGGATCAAGTCTCCCCCAGCACAGACCACTCCTGCCTTCCCACCTACCAGTCCCAGGAGGGCCAAGAACCCTGGGGCTAGGGAAGTTTGGGCAGCAGGTGTGTTGTGTAGGGGGTGGGGTCACAAGATAGGAGTTCAAATCCTGGTGTGGCTACTTCCAAGCCCTTAGTTTCTCTGTTCCCTACCCCCTTGTCAGGATTTGCTGGCTTTCTCTAATTTACCTGGGGGACTGCTTCTGTAACTGGAGAAGGAGGAACAGGGAAGGGTGTCCTTCTCCCAGGCCCCTTGGCCTGGATTTGAGGCCGGGGTTGGAGGTTGCAGCCATAGCCAGACAGGCTGTTTGCAGAGAGGTCCTGGGACATTGTGGCAATGCTGTCACGCTTCTGGGGGCCCTGGAGCCCAAGGGCCTCTGTGTTGGGGAAGATGCCATTCTCCTTGCTTCTGGTGGCCTAGGCCTGGGGCTCTGGGAGCAACAGGGCTTGTCCCTTGGCCTGAACATTAGCTCCCCAATGAGGGTCATAACGAGGGAAGTGCGGTGAGGCTGGGAGGGGGCACTCCTTCAAGTAGCTGCTTTGCCTCTGGCAGTTTCTTAGAGCAGGAGCAGAGAACATGCTAGAGGTGAATGCAGGTGACAGGCTGGTCTGGGAATAACTCAGTGTCCCTTTGAGGGATTTACAGAAACCCTTGTAGGTGAAGTCACTTTTCAAGGGGCTTTGGCTGGAGGACCTGGTGGGGCAGGAAAGGGGCTTTAGCGAGATGCAGCCTTCTGAATCCATGAGCCGGCAAGCCTGGCAACCTTGGACCCAGTGACCTACAGGGATGGTACGAGGGAGAAATGAGATCATATGTACAGTGGCTAGCAGAGGTAAGATCCCACTCTTTTGTTTTTTTTTTTTTTGAGATGGAGTCTCACTCTGTTGCCCAGGCTGGAGTACAGTGGCACCATCTCGGTTCACTGCAACCTCCGCCTCCCGGGTTCAAGCGATTCTCCTGCCTCAGCCTCCCGGGTAGCTGGGATTACAGGCATCTGCCACCATGACCAGCTAATTTTTGTATTTTTGATAGAGACAGGGTTTCCCCATGTTGGCCAGGCTGGTCTCCAACTCTTGACCTCAGGTGATCTGCCCACCTCAGCCTCCCAAAGTACTGGGATTACAGGCATGAGCCATTGCCCACATTTTTGTTTTATTTCAACAACAAAGAGGTTTAGGTCCATTGATTTATCCAGAAGAGGAATTCCTCCAGACTAGGGCAGAACTGGGGGACAGGAGGTAAGAGGCCTTTTCTTGAAAAAAAAAAAAAAAAAAAAAAAAAAGACCCAGTTGGAGACTCAATTCATTTCCTGCATGGCCTTGGGTGAGTCATGCAGCTTCTCTGGGCCTCAGTTTGCCCAACTATGAGATTAGGGAGTTGGCTCAGTTCGCCTCTGGGCCCCTCTGGCTCTGTTATGAATGGGCTTCCACAACACCTGCGAGAAATGTCCACTGGCCTGGCTGTTTTTGCCCAGCTTTTTCTGGTTGGAACTTTTTCTGCAGATGCTGGTGGGCTCTTGGGCCTGGAGTCTGGGCACAGCTAAGAGCTGTCTTCCATGTGCTTGCTGCCTTGTCACTGTCCCCCGTGAGACATGGAAAATTGAGGATTGCAGCGGCAGATCTTAAATCAGAGCTTGGGCCATCCATCTCCCAGAACAGACTGAAATAACAAGGTGGGTGGCACAGATCGCCGCCACATGGACAGTTGAAAGATATTAAAAAACCAGAATCTTGAGCCCCCAAATCCCTTAACAAATTTCCAGCTACCTCAGGGACCTGCATGTGGACGAGAGACGAGAGAATAACTCATTTTAGAGTTCCCTAGGAGGGCCAGGGGGCTGCATTTCAGGAAATGCCTCTGTCTGAGGGTTTCTGAGGGCCCTGCCACCTGCCATTGGCCTCCTTAGTCGGCCCGACCTCTAGCTCCTCCCTGAGGCACCCCCCGTAGAGCCAGCCTGGCCAGAAGAGCAGAGTGCCCAGGTATGTGCAGCCAGACTGCTGTGGTGTGCCGTTGCTCACCAGCTCTGCAAACTCGGGAAAGTTGCTTAACCTTTTCAGCTCTCAGTTTCCTCATCTGTAAAATAGGAACGACAATGGTTATTTCAAGGGGTTGTTTTGAGGGTTAAATGAAATAATTCTCACAAAGCAAACAGCACAGTGCCTGGCCCATCTTGAGACCTCAAACATTAGCCGCTAATATTAATTTTCCTACTGTCCCATAAATAAGCCCATCCAGCTGCTGTTTCCTTCCACAGGCTCTCCTGCTCTTTTGCCTTTTTACATTCCAACCACCTCTCAAGCCCTCAGTTCAACTCTCTCTTCCTCCAGGAAGCCCTCCCTGAATGATCCTCCAAGGCGCCACCTTCCACTAACTTCCAAGGCTAAATTTTTTGTATTTGATTACATTTGTAGTGACTTTTCTTTGCTGCTTCATTATGTGGGATCCAAATTCCTTGAGCACAAGTCTTTTGCTTCTGTTTCCCCCTCCCCGTTTCCCCACAGCACCTGCCACAGTGCAGTGCACACCATAGGTGCTTCTAAAACACCCGTGTTTGTCAAGTGGGGGATTCCAGGAAGCTGGAAACAGAATCCTCGTGTTTCTGAGAGCGGGTCTTTTGTCTATTTTTAGAGTTTAAACGTTCTTCCAAAATTTCCCAAATTCCACTCTGTCTTTACATTACAACCACACCAATCTTTTCGTGTCAGCCAGATGTACTTTTCCCTCCTCTCTACCCGAAATACACCAGAATTTGAAAAATGAGGTGCTGGATCTGGGAGTGCAGGATAGAGAAAGCCTTCTCTAAACCCTGACTATTCTTGTCAGACTGAAAACTTGGGGAGGGATTAGCTCTGGGTGAAAAGGAAGGTTCTGATGGCTCAGCCCAAAGCTATTAGAGCTTGGCTTTTTATAGAGGGACAGTCGGGATTTTGAAACGTGAAGTCCTGGCTTTTGGAAGGTCAGTACCATTTTTGTTAGGCGTCCCAGGACTCCCTGGGCGGTGGTGGGCAGGTGGGGGGGAAGGGCAGGTGGAGAAATAGACCTGGTAGCCTTGGAATCAGGACTGAGGACTGACCCTGCCATCCCAGGTGCTGTGGCTACAGGAACGCACACTGGAAGGTGCTATCTGCCCCTCCAGCATGATGGGGGCGGAGATGGGGGTGAGGAGTTTATAGTCATGAGTTTGCAATTGTGACTAAGAAAAATGACCCTTTGGTCTAGTGGGACCCTTGGGGCAAGGGCCTTCATACCATCTACTCTGGGTGGAGAGAGGGAGACTTTCTTGATGACCTGAGACCCCAATCCTCTAGGGAAGTAAAGCCGTGATGTTCTCTCAGTGAGTTGAGTGAACGTTTGTTCCTGGTTACCCTGAACACAACACTGTACAATTATTAAGTACTCACCTCAGTGCCAGACACTGCTGAGTGCTCTATACTCATTACCATCCAGTGTTCACAGTAGCCCTACGGGGTGAGGACCGGTACCTCTGCCTTCTAGATGAGGAAGCTGGGCTGCAGAGAGGCTGGATCACTCACACAAAGTCACCTAGCAAACATACAGCAGGCTCCTCTGACCAACTGCTGTGCTAACCATTCTGCTGCGGTTCACTGTGTGGGACGAGGCAGCGGCTGCCTGCCCATACGTCGGGGAGGAGGCTTTCCCAGAACTCCTGGAGTTTTCAAGCCATCCACTGCGCTCTGCCCCCCAGTCCAGGAGTGATGGAATAGCTATAGACGGGAATCAGAGATTCTGGGTGGAGATGGAAGCTGACTGTTATCCTGCTTCGGAAATAATCATTTGGTCAGAACTGAGGAGCATCAGGGGCTCAGCCAGCCGAAGCACCTTCCCATTCTCCGGATGAGGAAACAGGCCCCTGGGGCAGGCAGCCTCGTTCATGTCAGACGTGGTGGCAGAGCTGGGATTCCTGGCTGTCCTCTCCGGCCGAGGGGCCACTGATCACATGGTATTGCTCTGCTCATGCAACCCGCTTCTCTTCCACTCCACTCTGAGAGTTCCACCAACCAGTCCCTGGTGCCCATGCAGGCCAGGCCTGCGGAAGATGCTCAGTCAATATTTGTGCAGAGGATAAAGGACAAAGGTGCTCGGCTGGCCAGCTTTGTCCCCATCCTTCACCCCTAAGGGCAGTGGTGGCTCCAGATTTCCACCTAGAAGGCCGGAGGCAATCTGGTAGGAAGAGGGTGGGCAGGGCGGAGCAGCGGCCTAGAAGACGGTCAGCCAGCAAACCTACTCTAAGGTCCCATTAAGACACCCCGTGACTCTGCCCAAGAGGGACAACTGCAGCGGGGACAAATGATTCATCCCCACCGTTGAGAAGCAGAGGGGCGGGGAGGATGAAGGGCTAGGGGTGTGTGTTGGGGTATTGCACTCAAAGGTGGTTGGCTTCGGTTCCGAAGTCCCTCTGTGCCACTGGCTGTGGAAGAGGTAGAGGACAGCAGGGCCGGGGCCAGGCTGGGGCTCCAGCCGGACTTCCGCGGCGGGGGGCGCTCGGGCGAAAGCCTTCGGCGGCCCGGCCAGTAGCGCCCTCGGGGGTGAGGGGGAGGGAGGCTACGCGGACGAGGAGCCAGAGACCGGTGCCCTTGCCCGCCGGCCGCGCGAAGCCCGGGGGTGGGCGTGGCCGCCCCCGGGGGGTGGGTGGGGGCGGGCTCCGGAGCCCGCCTGCGGAGGGGGTGTTCGGGGCGCTCGCGGATGGGGCGGTGCGGGGGGCGGGAGGGCGCGCGCCGAAGGGGTGGGGAGGAGAAGGGGAGGGCGGCTCGGGGGTGGAGCCGGGACCGCAGCGCCCGCCGCTCGCTGGGCTCTGTAGCCGCCGCTGCTGCCGCTGCTCTCGGCTCGGGGACGCGGGCGGGCGCTCCAAGAGGCTCCTGAGCCTGCGGCTGCGGCTCTCCTCCGGCGCCCGTGGCTGCGGCTCTCCGGGTCACGGCCCCTGGTCCGGCGTCTTTCGGGTACCCGAGCCCCGGCCCTGGATCCCGCGCCTGGCCGGGAGAACGCACTCCGCTGCTCGAGCCGCCCCTGACTCGCGCCCCCGGGCCATGAAGAGGGGCCCGTGAGGGGCGCGCGGAGTCGGAGGAAAAGGAGGGAGGAGGGAGGCCGAAGAGGAGGGCGCCGGAGGCGGAGGATGCCGCCGCCGCTGCTGCCGCCGCCGACACCCGCGGGCCCCCGGCGACCCTGACTCCAGACCCGAGGATGGAGCCGGCGCTGGGCGCTGCAGCTGCTCCTGGCGCGCCCCCGACCAGGTATTGGCCGGGCCCAACGGGCTCCGGGGCGGGCGGGAGCGGACACTCCGCCGCAGCAACCGGGAGGGGCGCGGGCGCGGTGGGAGACGCCCCTCCGCTCGGGGACAGCCGCTACCGGCGGTGCGCGAAGGGGTGACGGCGGCGAGGGACCGCGGCATGTTGGGCGCAGGAAGGGGCTGCTGGGGCTGCTGGCCGGTGAGCGCCGCGATCGCCCCAGCCTTCCCTGCCCCCATTTGAGGAGGGCAGCAAACTTGAGACGCGCGGTGGCCCCCGAGGCGCTCGGCTCCCCTCCGCTGCGGAGCGCACTCGGGGGCTGCTCCGGGCTCACCGTCCCACAGCCCGCCTGGCGGGGCTGCGGAGGCGCCTTGAGACCCTAAGGTCCCCACGCCCGCACCAACTTTCCAAACCTGGCTGCACCCAGAGGCGGCGGCGCTGCTCCCTGCTTCCTGCTCCCAGCCCTGGCCGGTCCCCTGCACCCAGCCCGCTGCGATGAGCTGGGCCCCTGTGGGACCGCAGCCGCTGGATGGTGCAGAGCCCCCCGCGGGAAGCCGGAACAACCCTTCCGCTCCTCTCTGGATAGGACCCGGGGAGCAGCCCCTCCCAGGCTCCAGGGACCCAGTGCTGGCTTTCGTGGTAATGGCCAGAGTAGCCCTAGCTGGAATGTTGGGCGTTAAAAGGCCAGGCTACCTGAGGAAGGTAAGACCTGGGGGTCGTCCTGGGGTGGCACCTTGGCCTGATTTCAGGTGTGCCCCCTCCCCCACCCCGGGCCTGCCCTTTCACAGGACTGCCTTCCACAGCCCTGGGGCCGGCTTCCTCCTTGTGGACTTAAAATTGCTCCCCGGCAGGGGACTCTTAGGAAGGGCCACTCCTAGGGTCCAGGTGCCCAAAGACGGGCTTGGGCCATTGACAGAGAGCTGAAGGCTGGGGCAGGGGAGGTGGCAGTCCAGTCAAGGACAGAAATTCAGCCCAGCATCTTCTGGAGGGGTGGGAGGAGCTGGGGGCAGGCTTGGGCGCAGGAGTCGGGGAGGCTTGGGCGCAGGAGTCAGGCACCCTGGCTGGGAGAAACTGCTTTGACAAGCACGGGGACGACAGAGGCAAGCAGGTGGGAACCGACTGTCCAGGTATCTACCTTCAGAGGCTCCTCAGCCCCTTGCGGAGGGACCTGCTGTCTCAGTCAGAGATCTTACCTGGGCAGGCAGTTCCCGGGCTCCTGTCCTCGGCAGCAGGGACACTTCCAGGCATCATGATGACCCTGTTTCTTTTTCAAAGTGCTTTCACCGTCATGACTCACACATTGCATTCACCAGGGAGGTATCAGGCTTCCAACCTATTCCATTCCCCTCCCTCCTGGGTCTTTAGGGAGCTGCCCAGGAAAGGAGGGGGTGGATTTGCCCTTGGGCCTTGAACCCCTGCAGGAGGCCAGGAGCTTGGCACAGCGGCATCTTTCATTTTCCCGTTGCCTGACCCTCATCCTGGCGGTGAGCAGCTCTAGGCCAGGCTACTCCACGGTGGTGGGGGAGGGGAGGGGTTCCAGGGAGAGGAAGTCTCTGCTAATCATTCCTCCAACTCTGCTGGGTCCTTGAAATCATGGCCAGTTGCCACCCCCAGCCCCCTTCACTTAACACCCGGCTTCCTCATCTCAAAGCAGAAACGTATTTCCCCTAAAATCCAAATCTCCCTCTTTGCTGAGTAGTTACAATGCTTTTGGCCAGAGTCCTCCCCAACATCCAAAGTCAAGCTTCCCTCTGTCCTGCCCCATGAGCCATCTCTGTGAGGCACAGGCCCCTGCTGGGAGAAGGATGTATCCCCCTGACCACTCTCCCCCCATCCCTTGCCGACAGGGCCCTAGCTCCCGGGCAAGAGTAGTGCTGACCATGCTGATAGAGGGGTGTGTGTCAGGCTGCATCAGAGGAGGAGTACCTCTGTGTTCCACTGAGTCTGCAGGAGGGCGCCAAGTGCCAGGCCCTCCCTGGGGGGCCAGGTTCAGTTTCCTCCTGGATTCCCCTTGCCTACCCCTCTGTCTCCCTCCCTTGCCCGCTTTGGGTCTCTCTTTACTTTCCCAACTCCACTCTGCATTGGTGCGGGGAGGGAGCATTTGATATTCATAATCTGGTTCAGAGAAGGTCCCGAAGCCCTGAGTCACTGTATGGTTTCCATGGAAACAGACTTGTTCAGAGGACTCTGTGTAGCGGCTGTGGTGGGGGAGAAGGGAAACATATAGTAAAACCAGGCTCCACAAGTGTGGCGGGACTTGGACCAACTCCCTTCGGTGGGGACTGTGAGGGGTGGGTAAGGCTCTGGCCTCCCCGTAGGAGGGGCTGCCTCTCCCCACCCACTGGGGTCCCGTCATCCGGAGCTGCTCAGCTGCTGCTATGGCTCTTGGCAGGCTGCTGCTTCTCCCATGGACCTTCTGGCTAGGTTCTCCAGGCTCATGGCTACCGCTCCCTGCCTCAGTTTCCCCCTCTGTAAATGGAGAAAAGGACACCTACCTGACAACGTTGTTGTGAAGGTCAAATGCAGTAATATATGAGACACACTTAGAATGGTGCCACAGTAAGTGTTCCAATGCATCATTCCTAGGAATTAAGTCAGGGCATTGGAAGAAACTCCCCAAGCACGTTCACCTAGATCCCTACCCTGGGTCCCAGCAGGTGGTCCTGACGTCTGGCTGGGCAGGCCTCCTGCTTTGAAACAGCCTCTCCCCCGCAGCCCCGGCACATCCCCAGCTGGGAAGCAGCCAGCCATTTCTTTCTACAGAGCATTGTTTCGGGTTCCTGAGGGCCTGGCACAGTGCTAGGCAGCCCTGGGTTTTGTTCAGACCCCACCTGTCTAGGAGCCTTGTGGGAGCAAATCCAGATGGGAGGGGTTGGCCCTGGAACCCCTTGGGATTGAGGCAGACAGGGAGGGGCAGAAGAGGTCCAGGCAGAGATGGTGGCCCTCTGTGACAGAGTGAAGGCGTTGGGGTGGGGCAGGCCACTGTCACTGATCCTGGAGAGCCTGGTTCATCTGGCTGGAGAAGTATCTATTTCCGTCTTGATTAGCTAGAGAGGGACAGGGAACTCTTCAGAAAGGTAACAGATCCTGCACACTCTCCTAACCCCAAATGAGAACCTCTAGCACCCAGGTGTTTCTAGCATGCCCCGTGAGTCTGGACAGTCTTGGGTTTCTGCCTCAGCAGCTGCTGATCTGCTATCGTCCTGCCTGCTGGGGCAGGGCAAGGGGCACCCGGTCACAGTGCCTGCTGAGCAGCATTGAGGGGCGCAGCTAGGGGACATTCTGGGTGATGATGCCTCAGCTTGTCTCCCTCATCGCCCTTCTCCCTCACTGCAGCCCTCCCCTCCTTGGCCCTCAGGTTCCCTCCTCCGTGGCAGGGCTCCCTCCTCCCCTCCTGTAACATGGGCTTGAGCTCCAGGCTCCTTAACAACACCCCACACCCATCACAACCAGCTGTCAGAGCTGCAAAGCATGCTCTTTATCTGCCGGCCCTTCTATTTCACAGATGGGAAAACTGAGATTCCTGGGGTTTGCTTGTATGGCCAGAGCCCAAGCTAGTTGTAGCCTGTCTCAGCTACACACCAGCCCTGGGGATCCCCTTCCCTTCTTGCCGGCTCTCCAAGCAACCCCAGCTGCTGCCCGGCATCCCCCTGGACACCCCCTGCCAGCTCTCAGGTTCCTGCCAAGGTTCTACCCACCGCAGGTCCCTCTGGAGCGTTTTGCTGTCCTCATTGGTGTTCACAACACCTTCCAATTTAATATCCTCTGCAAATTTCATTAACAGACTGTTTACTCCCTCTCTCAGGATCATTAATGAAGATGTTAGATAAGATCTGACCCAATGCTGAGGCTTGGCAGCCCTGCCCCCACTCCCAGACTCATGGCCCTCCAGCCCCTTCCCCAGGGCTTGGCTCCTCCACCCCGGGCCCTTGGGACCTGCCCCCTCCTGCTATTATGCCCCATGACAAGTGCTTAGGGCCAAGTCTGTTTGAATTAATTTTGTAAGATTACTTGAGGCGCTGTATCAAATGCTTTGCTAAAAATCAAGATATATTACCTTGCCTGCGTTTCCTTCATCTACCAGTCTTGTAATTCTATCAAGAAAGCTATCAAGTTTGTCAGGCATGATTTGTTCTTTATAAATCCCCACAGTGCCGCATGGGGGCACAGGGTTCCCGCGTTTTCTAAATGTTTAGAGATTCCCTCTTTGTGTTTGCTCCTTGATTAGAGCTGGAAGGTGGTGGGCTGGGAACTGTCAGGAATGCTGTCTCCTTCCCAGGGACCAGGAAGAAGGCATGGCTCCTTTTCTTCTCCTGAGTTTCTGCCAGTGTCAGCGAGTTGTTTAGGATTCACTGAGTCCCTGCAGTGTGTGTGGGGGCCCCAAGCTGGGCACTTGGGGAGGAGGGATAGGAGAGAGCAGGGGGAGGGAGATGGGGGAGGCCTGGTAAAACGGACAGGGCAGGTGAAACAGACAGACGAGCCTGCTGCAGACATTCTGAAGGTACCATTGATTGAGAGATTGCCACGTGCCAGTCACTATGCTAACAGCTTTACATGACTGATGCCATTTAAGCCCCTTGCCTGCACTGGGAGAGGACTGTGACCTCCCTTCACCTGAGTACCTGAGAATCAGAAAGGGTTAAGGCTGCCCAGGACTCAAGGTCTGGATTTACCCTCTGTTTATGCTGTTACACTGCTCCTAGGCATTTTAGACACACAGAAAGGATCAAAAAGGCTGAATGAAGTGGTTTGGACTTTTTAGGAGGTCAGAGTGGGGATCAAAGGAAGGCCCTTAGGGAAAGCTTTGGAGAGGTGAGGACCTCTCACACACAACCCCCAGAGCCTGAAATCTGTTCTCTCCCTGCCACTTCCGAGTTGCATGAAGAGGTCCCTTAACTTCTCTGAGCCTCAGTCCCTCACCTGTGAAATGGATTCATTTGTAGTTCTTGCCCCTAGGCTTGCAGAGAAGATCCAATGAGGTGAAGCATGAAAGGTTTCTACCTTGGTGCTAGGCCGATATTGTATATGTGTCCTACAATGGAGGTCCCTGTTGATGGTGGCCAGAGACACTCATCTGGTTGGCCATATGCCCAGCGGATGGAGCTGTGGCCCCTCCTAATGCTTCTCACCCAGCAGAAGAGGGGTGACAGGGTGAGTCTCACTGGCATCCCAGCCCAGAGGCATCCTTGGGACCAGCTGTGGGCTGGTGATAAGCTTTCGGCTTAGAGAGCAGGGAAGCCTCAGCTGGGCGGAGAGCCCAAACCCTATGCCCCATTCCAGACTGTTTCAGACCAGATGGTAATAAAGACATTCTTTGGTGTCTTTCTGGAGGCATAGGATTTGGGTATTCCTGGGCTCTCTGGTCATAAAACCACTCAAGGCTCCGTGTGGAAAGCACAGTGCGTTTGGGCTTCTGCCTATCAGGTGCAGCAGTCCTGTGTCCACACCCACTTGGGATCATTTTCATTCTTGTCATTCAGCCAGGGAGGGAGAACCCTCCGGGAAGTGGTGAGATGGCACACACCCATCGGTATGCCAGGAAACCAGCCAGGAAGGGCTGCATCGGTAGCCCCCAATCCCACCAGCAGGTGCCCCAGGGACCTGACCCTGGGGGATGGCCAGTAGGTATCAGATGAGCCAATATCTGGGTTGTGGGTAAATGCTGTGATTGAGATTGGCACCAATGTGTCCTGGGACCCTGGTGGCAACCTTGGCCCTGGTGCTCCCTGTCCCTCCCTCTGGCTTAGTGGTGCTCTTGGGTATGGCCTGGGGGTTTAAGCTCTGTGATTAGGGCCAGGGCTTGGGAATCCTTCGAGCTGAGTCTGAATCCTGGCACCACCGCAGACTAGCTGTGCATGCTTGACCGAGTTTGCACACTTGCTGAGCCTCGCTGCTCCTTGTCTGTGAAAGGTGGCAGTGGCACCTGGCCTGTGGGATGCACCCCCTGATGGGAGCCATGTCTGTGATCACCACTGGGTATCCACGTCTGCAGTCTCCTCCATCCCCCCCCCCATCTGACAGCCTCAAGGCTCAGGTGAGTCTCAGGTTCCTGTTCATTCTCCACCCGCAGTCCTTGTCCCCATGGGGCCAACCAGGCCTCATGGCAGGTGGCCCAGGCTGGAGACTCCTGGATCCAGAGACAGGCGGGCCCCTCTCCCAGCCTGGCCGGCAGCAGCTGCCTGAGTTCCAGCTCCTGTTGATGTTTCCCATCCTTGAGGCTGGGAGGATGGGCCGGAGCCCCGGTGTCCAGGGGGTGGGGCCTCGGTACTATTCCAACTCTGACTGTGGCTTCTTGGTGGGGGCAGGGGACAGGAAACCGGGGCTTTTCCGCCCAGTGTCGGGGCTGCAGAGTCCCGCCTACCGCAGGCCAGGCTATACCAGGATTGGCCTGAGACAGGGAACTGCGACCTTCTGACTCATCCCTCCCCCACAGGAGCTGGGCACACTGGGGCCTTGTGTCGTGGCCAGGAGGT
The DNA here is from genome assembly GCA_963573385.1 of Cacajao melanocephalus. Classification (NCBI taxonomy): domain Eukaryota; kingdom Metazoa; phylum Chordata; class Mammalia; order Primates; family Pitheciidae; genus Cacajao; species Cacajao melanocephalus. The sequence goes on along the minus strand of CAUYLG010053766.1, from coordinate 7,464 downwards.
CAGTCACTCTCCCCACTGCTGGAGAAAACTTTCCCCTCGGGTCGCGCCTGGGACCCCCACCCCCACTAGCACCCTCTACGGCAGGATGTGAGGTGCCTTCCTTACCCTGGGCCAGGTCTCTGCAGCAGAACAGCTAGGGTCTTTAATCACGCAGGCTGTTGGCGCTTTGGTGGAGGAGGCTGTGGCATCTGTTTTAACTTTTTAAAACATTTCCAGGCCAATGGTGCCTCTGTGGGTTTAGTAGTCCATAAATATCATGCTCATGGCTCTTAATAAGCATTTGCTCTGTGCCCAGCGCTGTGTTAAACTGTGGGCATCCATCAGCCTTCTGCCTCACTGCCCACATATTAGAAATATGTGATCGTTTCACCCATTTCCTACATAAGGACAAGTGAGGCCCGTAGAGGTTAAGTGCCTCGAGCAAGGTCTCATAAAAAAGCAGCAGCGGTTGGATTCAAATCCAGGCCCGTGTGGCCCACAGCTGGAGTGCCTAACCACCCCAGACTGCCTCCCTGATTGCCTGTGGGTACCTTCTCCAGGAGGCTTGAGACATCCAGGGGTGTCATGTGGACATTGGCGTGCTCTGCCCTGGAGACACCAGAGCTCATAAGAGGCAGCTGGGCAGCCCTATTGACCATGAAAAATCGGCAGACCAGTCGCTGTCTGGTGCTTGTTTTGGAAGCCATGACTGAGAGCTTGTCCCCACTGGAGGTGCCCAGAAGATGTAGTAGTCCTGCCTGTGCGGCCTGGGGACTCTAGGGATTGTTTGCAGGTACCATGTTTGTGGTGGTTCGGGTTCTGGAGAGTGGGTCCATAGACCTCACAGTGTTTCAAGTTGAAGTGGGCCTGACCCCAAAGAGAACGGGTCCCCTAGGCTGACCCAGACCACAGAGGCCGAGTCTGGACCCCAGCAGCTCACCCCCCTGGAAGGGTGCACTGGCTGGATTGTGTGTTGGCATACTGCCCACATGGAAGGATGCTCTAGGACACTGTCCCATGAAACTGGTCTTTGGGTTTCTTAGGTACAAGTTCTTGAGGACGGGGTTCATGGTGGCACACGTACAGGGCTCTGTAAGAACTCCCTCGGGAGAAATCTTGCACTGGATTCAGTGTCAGGAATACCTGGACATCTCTTGAGTGAATGCTTTAATCTTTATCTCATGGGTCCTGTGAAACAAGTAAATGAAGTATTTCCCTTTTCCTACTGGCTGCCAGGAAGCTCTGACCTAGATCAGTAGCCCACAGATGGTGTGACTCTTGTATACTGACTTGGCCTCTGGTTCTTTCAGACTCTTATACTCTTGTTTTCCCCTTGCCTTGCCTCATTTTCATCACCTCATTTTCCTTAGGAAGAAAAACACCTTGCTATTTTATGTGTTTTAGCCTTAACTAAACAAACATGGATGGTGGATCGGTGCTGGCTACGTCAGAGCCAGGGAGTAAGCATTTCCCCTCTGCAGTCTCCATCCTAGAGGCCTGTTTACCAGCTCCTCCCTCCCTGTCCCATTCCCTTGTCCCTTGCTCCAGTTCCTGGGACCCCAGAGCCTTGGAGCCCCATCCACCATGGCTCCTGAGTCTGTCCGGAAAGATGGAAAGATGACGTTCAAGTTCTTCCCCAGCTGCCCCCACCCCACTGTGCCGCTTCTTCATCCCCCAGGGCTTCACAGTAGTTTTTCAGGGAGAAATGCCTGGGAGAAGAGTCATTTCCCCAACCTAAGGCTCAGCTGCTCCCGTAGCCGCAGGTCCCCGCTGAAATCCAGCTTTATTACAGCTCCGGCCCTGTCCCAGCAGTCCCTGGCTGCCTACTGTCCTTAGTGGCCCACATGAACACACAGAGCCCGTTTCTGGTGGGAAAGCAGTGCCTTTGACCCGGGGCCTTGGACATGGGGGTGGGGATCGCTAGCTGGCAGTGCCCTGGGGGAGGGTGGGAGGCACGGTGAGATGCCAGGGCTGATTTTCACCACCGCACCCTGTCATCAATCACCTTTCCTTACATGGAGTGGCTTCACTGTGTCCCCCACAATTAATACACTCAAACTGAATCGAAAAGCTCAGTGTAAACCGTGTCTCCTCCTACCTTAGTCTCCTCGAGGACCCTCCCTCTGGGGCATCTCTGGTTACTAGTTCAGTGCCAGCTCTTTCAGTGATTGTTTACGCATATATACAAATATACATGTCCATCTCCTTAAAAATTCTGAAATGGTGGTGTACTATTGCACACGGGTTTTCTGGCCCTAGCTTTTGAAACTGAATAAACTATGCTGGGTGACTGTTTCTATCAGTGTATTCACATCTCAGGAGCCTTCTCTGACATAGCAGTTGGAAAGACAATCCCCCGGAGAAGCTAATAACAAAGGGGGTAAGCTTCTAGCAAAGGGTGGGGTGCCCATGTGTGGACTTTCAGAGGTTCGGGGAACTTCTAAATTGTGTGTGTAAAATTGTGGGCATTAATGGAATTTCTCAGAGGAGGGATTGTGGTTCGAAGGTCTGTGGCCCAGAAAAGGTGAAACAAGGCCTCAGCCCTGGGTTTCATGGGATTTCTGTACAGCACAAGGTGGGGGCTAACTTGGCAGAGGGAAGCCCCCCTAGGTTTTTCTTGCCACCCCCCCCCCAGGGCTGCCACAGATCAGGCTGAGGTGGGGGACAGAGATGCCTAGCCCTAGAATCTTCTTGGAAGATGACTGGGTTTTTCCCACTCCCAATGTAGGGTCCCCCTGTCTGCTGTGTGGGTGGCCCCGACTTGTGACTGAGAACGAAGTCTGGGGCCTTCCTGGGATTATAGAAGCCCCAGGGTTAGAGGTGGGAGGCCCTTGAGTTGTCACTGGATCTATGGCATAACCAAGGCACAGAGAGGCCGGGGGGGGGGGGTGAGTGCAAGGTCACCTATCCAGGGAAAGGCAGAGGCTGTGTGGGCCGATCCTGCCTGTGACATTCAGGTCAGCGCTCCTTCCCTGCCGGAGCACGGTGAGATGAGCGGGAGAGGCCCTCGGGAGGAGGCAGGGCTGCCTGTTGCTGCTCGGGTAGGGTAGGGGTGCACGGCTCAGAGGCCGCAGCCAGGGTGGGCGTGCCATCCTCACACCTCACAGCATCCTGCAACATCACCTCCCGCTGGCTGCATCCTCACATCAGGTTGGAGCCAGCAGCCCCAGAATTCTGAACGGAGCAGAGACTACGGGACTCCGAGGCTGCACCTCAGGATGTGGTCACTAGAGGGCAGCAGGAAAGTCACTGCGGTGGCCCAGCAGGAAGAAGTTCCCAGGCCGGGAGAGGAGCTGCAGGAAGAAGGGGCGGTGGGCAGAGCCAGACCCTGGGGCCTGCGGGGTGATTTGTTCTAGGCCTTTCCCTGAGACATTTACTGATGATGATATTAATTGACATTTAGTGAGTGCTTACCCTGCGCCAGGCACTGCACTAATGAATCCTCACAAGCCTTGTTCTCATTATCCCCATTTTTGCATGTGAGAACCCAGAGTCCCAGAGAGATGAAGAAACCTAGCCAAGGTCTCGCAGCCAGTAAGTGGCTGAGCTGGGATCAGCAGGGCTGGTGTCAGAGGCTGGGTTGTGTCTATATGCCTGGCGTTGACTAAATGCTTTAAGACCTTCAGTGCTCACCACCACTACTGTAGCTATGCTCACCTTATGGATGGGGAAACTGAGGCTCAGGGACAGCTGGTGAATCACTCAGGTCCACACACCTGCTGAGTGGCAGATCCAGGTAGGCATGGTTCAGGGTGCGAGCTCTTACTCTGAATTACAGTTCTCCAATACAGAGTTGTTCACTGCTCCCGCTCTGTGCCCTAATCTTAAGTTGGCTGACAATGAAATCTGAGCTTTCTACTGGGAGCAAAAGTTTACCAACTTGTCTGCTTTCTAACAGAAATGATAGATCCTGGTCTCCTGTGTCTAAGGTGTGGTTGGATTTTTACTAAGCAGAGGTAGAGGGAAGCCATGCCAGAGGTTGCTGGAAGCCTAGGGAAGGTTTCTGGGGGCCACAGTCTGGCTTGGAGGTTGAGGGCATTGAGGAGTCTTTTGTAGTGGCTAAGGCTTCCTTGGGAACAACAGGACCTAGCCCCAGGGCCTTTGGTTTCCAGGGCAGATGCCTTTAGCATACCAAGGACACTTGGCCAGTCCTAGGCCCAGCTCTGCCAGGCTGGGAGAGTGGGGGCATTTTCAGGAGGGCTGGACTTCTCCCATCTTCCCGTTCCCATGCCCTGGCTTTGCCCTCCCCAGGGGTACAAGGGAATGGCCTGTAGCTGGGCCTTCAAACACATTCCCCTCCTCCATGTCCAGGCCCCACCTTGTGAGGTCCAGTCTCGCCGTCTTAGGGATTTATAACTTCCAGCTGCTTCAGCGACTTCTGATTTATTAGCGAAGCAGCAGCTTCTAGTCCTGGCCTCAAGTTTCTCTGGGTAGAGGAAGAGTTGGGGGAAGAAACTTCAATGGTCCTCTCCCCAGCAAGAGGGCAAGACGGTCCTCTGTAAAGAACACCCTGGGGTGAGTTCTGCTTTTGGAATTGGAACCCCAGAATTAAGTGAAGACCCCTTAAGGGTTCTGTTTTCTGTCTTGATGGGGACCAAGGAGGGTGGAGTATGAGTACAATCAGGGAAGAGGATTTGAACATGGATTTCCCAGCACATTGCCTGGGCTGGAATCCTGGCTCCTTATTAGGGGTGTGAGCTTGGGGAAGTTATCTAACCTTGAGGGGCCTCAGCTTCCTTATCTGTAAAATGGGGTTGTGACAGTATCAACTTCATAGAGCTGGCACGAGGGTACCATGAGGCGATGCCCATGTAAGAAGCATATGCCTTGGAGGAACACTGTGAATGCCCAGCAAGTGCTTGCCTTCCTTGATATTGTTTTACCCATAGCATCTAGACCAGTGCCCGGCACATACTGGAGTTCTGATAGATGTCTGCGAATAAATACGAAGGAAGTGCATCCAAATGAAATGACGCTGCAGCCAAAGAACAGACTCCTAAATAACTGAAAAATATGACCTGGCACTGTTATTGATGACATTCCCTGTGTGTTTCTGGAAAGGCGTTCACATTTGCTTTGGGGCACTTGGGCAGAGCAGGCCTGTCTTTTCAGGGGAGTCACATTTAAAGCAGAGAGGCCTTTCTTCCTGGGTACCTGGCCCAGCCCCCTGATAGAGGCCAGCATCCTCTGCCTCTACAAGATGAGGTTGGGGTGGGATGCAGTGTGGTCAGATTGTGGTTTTTCTCTGATCACGTTGAGAAGTTCATAAATATCTCAAGTGCCCCTTTCCCTCTTTACTGCTACTTGGTGATCTGGTACTAAAGAAGTAAAATTTCCAAAAAAACAGGATGACTTGATTTCTCCATCTGAACAGTGGGAATGAGGACCCTGACCTCCGAGAGGGGCTTATAGGGAATAACACGATACTAGAAGTTGGATGAGCGGAGCCAGGCAGCACTGCAGGTTTGGAAAGGAGGATGCACTCACCGGCTCCCAAAGGAGTCATGCCAAATAGTGCGGTGTGGGAAGAATCTTCACAAAGCACACGAGTTCACCCCATCAGCCGTGAACCCACAGATCCACAGGACTAGACGGCAAAGGAGAGGATCATGCTCTAAGTCTCGGAAGCATCTGCCTGCCCAGTCCCTGTCATGCTGATTCACAAATGGGCTGGGGCCAGTAATGGAATGCATGTTTGAAGGCCAAGTATGTTTAAGCTGGAGGAACAGGAAGCCAAATCTCCTTAGCAGGAAAGAGCTGGGCTCTGGGGAACCTACCAGATGGGGGTTAAAGCAGGCCTGTGAGCTCAGGCCGGTTCCTCTGCCTCTCTGCCTCGTCTTTCTCACCTGTGAAGTGGGTGGATATTGGCTTCCACATCTGGTTCTTGCTAGGAGGACACGAGCTGATGCAGGGAAGGGCCTTGGCACAACAGATGTTAACTGAGGTAATGTGATGATCTTGGCATTTTAATTCAGACTCCATGAGGGGCATCAAGGTCCGGAATGCTCCCTGGTCCACTTTCGCTTTGAGTTTCAGGTAGCTGGTGTCACTTCAGAGTGGTTGGAAGAAGACTCTCTCCCTAGCTGCGTGCCTGGAGGCGCCCTTTCGACCTGGAGGCCTGGGGTGAGCTCTCCTGCCCTCGCTGACTTCTGCTAACTCCTTTCCTGGGGAATTGCTGCACAAGTTGAATTTTAGAGGGCTAGGATTGTTTTGTAGATTTAAAATGCAGAGCCTTGCCAGCCTCCCTGCCTGCTGGGTTCTGGTGTGAGCAGAAAGACTGCGGCTTATTAGGAGGATATGGTGGGGTAGGCGCGGAAGGTGAAGGGAGTGGGATACCATCCCGGACTCAGAGGGCCACACTCAGGGGATCAGAGACGACACTGGGTTGGTTGGGGCGCTGAGTCAGGGATGGATCTGGGGAGCAGACAGGGCCCTTATTGCCTGGCCCTCAGTGCAGACTGTGGGGCACAGGACACAGAAGAGAAGGAGTGGGGAGGGGTTATGGAGACCCCAGATTTACCTTCTGAGCCCCTTCCCTCCCTGTCTTGTCTCCTGCAGTCTGCTGGTCACAGGGCTGCCGCACTAGCTGGGACGGCCAGCTGGACCTGGAGACGCTGGTGGCTGTGGACTCCCCAGCTTGGAGCAGCCCCTCTTTGGTAAGTGACTGAGCCCTCCTGCATTCTCCCCGAGAGCAGCCCCAGCCCCCACTCAGCTCTGGTAGCTAAGCCAGCCTCCAGAAGGGGTGCCTGCAGAATGCTCAGGCGGGCTCCTGGCCCTGGACTCTCAGCAGCCCCCTTCACTCTTTCTGCTTTTCATGATCCCTCCCCAGTCCCCCTTCTCGGGCAGAGGAGGCACAGGAGGTAAGAGTGGAGGCCCCTGACTCCCTATGGTCTTCTTTGCAGGCCAGTTCACTCTGTGTCAGTGGGGATTATGTGACCCCAGGGCCTGGACCCTTGTCCCTAGACACCAGGAGCAGACCCTGGGTGCTGGGAAGGGTCGCCTGTCAGCAGACCCTAGACCCCTGTCTCTGCTCCAGAGACTCTTAGAGACTCCATGAGCCCCAGAAATCCACATCTGGAGTAAGTAGTCACCTGCATCCATGAGTTGGAGGGGGCTTGACGCAATTGTCACCTAGCCTGGCCATGCTGGCAGCTCACCGACCATGGTCTGCAGGGGTCCTTCACATTCAGGGCATTGGGGTCAGATAGAGCCATCTGATATGGACTCTCCTTCCCCCTGGGATGGGCAGAGGACAGAGGAAAGATGATCATCTGGGGAACTGGGTGGGAGCCAGCTGGTGGGGGTGGGAGATGCTGGCGGGGGGGGGTGGGGGGTGGGCAGTGTTTGAGGCAGGTCCTGGTCATCCTGACCTGGGGGGGTCAGGTCCCCCCCAAGAGGGGTCAGCCTCTTGCCTGGTGAGGCCCCTTTAAGGATCTCAGAGCTCAGGATAGGAGGCTTCCACAGCTGTCTGCAGGTTAAATCCTG